>VWZG01006843.1:2803-30331 GCA_013396735.1 Grallaria varia
TACTTAAGCTGAAGTTTCTGAAAAATTACAGATAATCAGGAAAAAAATTTATTTATTTAACTTTTATATCGTTTGGCCCCATATAAGCGACTGGTCACTATTAGAGCCAAGCCAATGAGCTAAGTAGAACCCTTAAGGCCATGTTTATGTTCTAGTATTTCTAAGAGAAGAGAAATAATTATATTTACATTTGAAGATGGAGAAAGAGAGTAATTCTTTTGAAATTTAATCTTCACATCTTCAAAAAGAATGTGAAGATCTCCTAATACGGTTAACAGTTTTCTAGGATTTGCATATATAATCTACAGAGCATGCTTCTGATATGTAAAACAATACAGTAACAAGTAAGTTATATCACATGATTAGGCATTAAGAACAGGTATTAGATATTCACACCAATTCATTTAGGTAGTTGCAGTGTGGTATCTAAAACTTTTTTAACACATTCAAATATTTGGATGGACAATGAAAAGTCAAGAGATGCAATTTATTAGAAAGTCTGTAAGATGTCAGTAGATATTAATAATTATTACGTAGGCCAACCACACTTTCACTTGAGAAGCCTGGCAAGTCTTAAGAGAAACGGAAAATTTGTTCAAGTCCATATTATTAAATTAAAAAAAAAAGGGGGGCGGGGGGAGAAAGAATCATTTAATTTAGGATTATAACTAATATTTTGACAATATCAATAAAACATTATTTTTTACTTTTTATTGAACCAACATTGATATATCTCTATTGATTCACTAGTGATATTGAGAGATCATCATTCTTGAGTTTACGACAAAAAATAATTCAAAATGTTTCATCACTCTAGAAGATCCTTAGTAAAGTAGACATTAGTACTACATGAAAAGATAAGAGACAAAAAAAACCCCTATTACATCTGGTGCATAAATCAAAAATTGAGGAAAGACATGATCTGTCACAGCATGAATTGTCTCTACAGAAAAATTACAGCCCTGTAATTTTCTTTTCCCCAAACCTATAGTTGTGACAGACTCCTGAAGTTGCTGAGTAAACAATATAGAAATACAATTTCTTAATAACTAATCTGAAAAATAAAGCTTGAAATACTTAACACCTTAAAGATACTTTTGCAAATGTAAAGGAGCTGCTAAGTGAACTTATTAAAAAAAGTCAACGGACTATGCTACAATATATGAAGAATTAAGCAATGTGGCAAAAGGATTCCTCAGGTCTGGCTGAGATCCAGTGAAGAAAAGAGAAAATAAGACTGTATTAGAAAATTTACAAGTGCTCCCAGGAGGCAGGAGTATAAGTCCTTCACCATTAAAGTCATGTTGCTCCAACTGAGGAACTCAAGACATTGATGACCCTTGCAGCCCTTCCCTTTTTTTCCCCAAGAATAGTAGTATCATTAAGCTAAAAACATGTAAGAGCAGTAACAGGTTTAGCAAAAGATCAGAGAAAATGCTGGGGCGTGTGTGTGCTACAATTATAGCTGTATTATTGTACAGACTTGTCTTCTGTAGCAGCATTTTAAAAATTATTTTTTGTAACAACCCGAAAGAGAGTATTTTTTTTTTTCATTAAGCAGTTTAGATTTGAGCTACAGTAACATTACACTCCTGGCTGTACATACCGTGCATCAATTTTGCCTATAATAAAATTTTGCAGCAAGCTTCAAGGCAAGCAGCATTTACTTCTCCAATGATGTTGGCACACCACTGGATCAAGTAAGGCTTCTGAAACAGGATGAAAACAGTTGTATCTGCTGCTTCAATCTCAAGTTCAACAAGGAAGTCTCCTTTGAATAACATATAATAATGATGCCAAAATCCTGCAGAAAACTAGTATCTTAGTGCATGGAAAATAATATTGAAAGCCAAGAGAAGCAGGTGCTTTGTCCAAAATTTGATGACTTACCTAGGTCTCAAAGAGAACAAAGCCATAATAAGATTCTTAGAGAGAATATTACAGACAGAATATTGCATAATTATTCTCCAAAGCATTTATTAGAACTAATAAGTTTTTCCTCCTTTATAACATAGAAATGAACGGAGGGAGGGGGAATGGGAAGAACAAAAGGCAACCAGAAACATGATTACAGACTAGACCTGGGATATGGTTCAGTCGGAGATTTGGAACTGAAAAATATGGCCCACCAATGAAGCATAACTTGAGTACTACTGCCACTTAAAATAGGATTAGTGTGCAGGTAGGACACAACTGCATCCATTACAATTTGTATGAAAAAGTTCATCAAATCAGAACACTGTAGGTTGAAAGAGACATAGGACAACCACCATGCAAATCAGGGCCAATTTGATTAGGTTACTTAGCCTTTGTATAGTCCAGTTATGATTGCAAAGGATTTAGATGACAACATCCCAGGGCAAGCAGTTCCAACGTTTGACTAACTTCAGAGTGATTCATCTTTTCTTAATATGTAATTGAAATTTCCCTTGGTTCAGCTTTTGTCCATTAGCTCTCATTACCATCTGTACCTCAGAAGACTTTGGCTCTGCCTTTACAATACTCCCTCATTAGGTAGCAAACCCGGCTGACTTAAAATGACCAGACTTGGTTCCTTTGGTAAGACCCACTTGGTATGGGTTCCATACCATATGATTCCATGTTTAGCATATAAATCTGGGGGAAGAAAAAGAAGGCGGGGGGGTACATTTGAAGTTTTGGCATTTGTCTTCCCAAGTCATCATGTAGTCCTACTTTCCTGGGGATGACTGAACACCTGCCTGCCCACAGGAAGAGGTGAATGAATTCCTTATTTTGCACTGCTTGTGTGCATAGCTCTTGCTTTCCATATTAAACTCTCTTTATCTCAACCCACAAGTCTTCTCACTTTTACTCTTCTAATTCTCTTCCCCATCCTGCAGCCATTTTCCTGGAAGAACCCCCTTCTATGATTTTTTTCCCTGCTACTCATGTACCTGCATGTCTAGGGTTGAGGTAGGTATTCCATCCCACTTTCTCATGTTCTCTCCATGTCTAGTTTGTCCACTGTTTGTCCCTCCCTTGTCTTTCCAGATCTTTGCTGCCAACGAGTTGGCATATGGTATGCTCCGTAAAAAGTTACACCACATGGGTCATGTGTACCAGACTTCATCTATATCTTTGGATAACTGCTCATTATCCAGGTCATCCTAAATCACCTGCAGGAGGGCTAATTCCCTCAGGTACTGGATACCTTTCTTCATGCTGGTCCATTTGACTGAATAGCATATAACATTGTCATTGAAGAGATACCTTTTCCTTATGCCTAACAGGATTCACTTTCAGAGGCTGAGGGAATGTGCCCCCCCTTTTCTAATCACTTTGCCAATGTTCCCTTCCCTAAAAAGGGGTCCTAGCTCCTTGGCTTCTCTACTCTCTAATTCCAGGCCACTGGCCCTGTTAACCCAGCATTGGAGCAGCCAAAGTGACAATTTTCTGACCAGTTGGTCACTGGCTCATTTATAAGTGCTGCTGCTTCCTCCTCTTCTTGTGATGGCCCTGCTTTGGAGTAGCACTCTTCATTCACTTTCTTAGTAGGAGTTACTTTCCTTAACAAACAAGTGACTTTTGCTTCCACTGTTACTCTCTGTGTGTAGAGGTGACTGATGCCAGCACAGGTTTTTCCTCTGGTTCAGCTGCAAGGCTTATCTCAGAAGCTGGAGTAGCTGCAGTGCCTGTTGTTTCATCTTTCTGGAATTGCCAGTGTGAAAAGATACTTTTCCCAAATATTTTACTAGTTTTTCAGGATTCTGCATTTGTTCAGGGATGTAGTAACAAAACATTGGAGGCACCTGCTGTCCTTGGAACTTGCCCATACTATCCCATGCATCCTGCTGCTCATAACTATCGAGCCTCAGGGCAGATCTCTGGATGGTATTCCTAAAAAAATTCTTTAACCTTAAACAAAACTTGAGACAAATTGAGGAGATGTAGCAATATGAATACACTGGTTTGAACATCTATTAAAAATTCTCAATAGTTATTGAAACTACGCTGTAGAAGAAGGGGGAGGTGAAGGAGAAAGAAAAGGTGAAAGAGTGGGGTAAGTATTCCACCTTATGTGCCCCATAGATTGGCTCTCTGAGCAGAAAAGGCAAAGGGTGATATTTTTAATAATTTTCAAGAGACAGTTCCCTAAGTACAGAGATGACAGCAGTGCTGAGTAAAAATACCAGATTAGTTTCACAAGCAGTAAATATTTTATCATATCACAATCCAGTGTTACACAGTGATACCCTTAATTCAGCCCCCAGAGGTAAAAAAGAAAGAACACAGAGTGAAATTAAGTTTTTACGTAACACAACTCTCAGAACAAGTGCAACAACTCTGAGTCCAAATAAATCAGCATTGTGACCAGAGACTATTAAGCTAAATACAATTTATGTTTAAAACAAATTTATTTTAGCATGCTCTGATCAGACCTGCAGTCAACTCAACAGCTAATAGAAATAACAATAGAAATAATAATAAATTGTAATGAAAAGGATAATGAAAAAAAAAAAAGAGAGAAATAAAATCCAAGTCAACCAAGTTATGTAAATGAAAAATAATTACTCATCACCAACTGATACCCAGCCAGTTCCTAAATAGTGTCTCCCAGGCCAGATTTCCTTTTGGTTTGCTTGCTGAGCATGACACCATACAGTGCGGAATATCACTTTGGATTCTTGGGTTAGCTGTCCTGGCTGCATCCCCTCCCAGCATCTTGGACTTCCCCAGACTCCTCACTGGCAAAGCAGCATGAGAAGCTGAGAAGTCCTTAACTTAGTCTAAGTATTGGTCAGCAGTAAACAAAACTAGGTATATTATCCATATTATTCTCATCCTAAATCCAAAATACATCACTATACCAGCTCCTAGGAAGAAAACTAACTCTAACTCAGCTGAAACCAGAACACGTGAACACTTTGTGAAGGGCTCCTGTTAGCCTGATTTTACCACCTTATAAGATGCCTTTAAATAGCACTGACATTTCTCTCCAAACTAGTGTTGCCCAAAAATTTGCTCTTACCCATCATACAGGTTGTGACCAAAAAGAATATAGCCTGCATTATTAATACAAATTAATACTAGCCAAGTCTCAGCTCAGCAATCAAGCTGATTTTCTGCCCATGTTATTCTATAATAATAGAAATGAATCATAGAATCATTTAGCTTGGGAAAGACCTCTAAGATCATTGAGCCAACTGTAAACCTAGAACTTAAAAATCCACACTAAACCATGTCCCTAAGTGCCACATTTACATATCTTTTAAATACTTTCAGGGATGGTGACTTACCACTTTCCTGGCAGCCTGTTCTAAAGATTCACATCCCCTCCTGTGTATAAATTTTTCCTAAGATTCAATCTAAACCTCCTCTGATGCAACTTGAGGCCATTTCCTCTTGTTCTACTGTTTGTTACTTGGGAGAAGAGGCTGATCCTCGCATCATTACAACCCCCCCTCAGATAGCTGTAGAAACTCTAAGATCTCCCTCCTTTCCTCTGCATTGAACAACCTGAGCTCCCTCAGCCACTTCTCATAAGACTTGTACTCCTGACCCCTTACCAGCTTCCTTGTCCTTCTCTGGACATGCCCCTCAATGTCTTTCTTGCAGTGACGGGCCCAAAATAGAACACAGGATTCAAGGTATGGCCACACAGTAAGAGTTTGTATGATGCATTTAAATTAAGTTAAGCAGTGCAGAGGATTATTTATCAGATAGTCTAAGTAAAAATGGAATAATTCACTAAATAAGATGGTCATCTGCTTAAGGGATTTTAAACTGTCCAAATTCCATAAACCTTGAAATTTTTATGTGAATTGAAATAGTTCCTTCTCTTATGTCTCTTTCTTTTTTTCTTTTTTTTTTTTTAAACGTTGAAATGCATAGTCCAGTTATTCTGAGAACAGTAGGAGACTTAACCCTACCAAATGAACAGGGAAAATTAGGATTAGTTTGATTCCATTCTCCGACTTGCCCTCACTTACATATACACACACAAACACATACCTATAACCTCCCATTACTTAGATTTTCAGTCCCTGTACAAATGTGCTGACAGCTACAGCATTTCACTGCCATCATGACTTCTTGAAGTACAGAAAGAAATAAGAGATCTTAGTGGCACACATGGGCTACCAGTAATGTTAGAAATAGTATTCTGCCTTGATTCTGAAGTACAGAAGTTCACATCTTTGTTTGAACCTAGACCAAGAGCATGAAGAGTATGTGTCCTGAATATCCTTCACACTTGGACTGACGGATGGGAGAACCCTTTCATTTCCATGAGACCAGACTTTATTCAACAGCACAGAAGAGAAGGATTGGCCTCTTTGAAAAAATCAATTACTTTCTTTTTCTTCAGAGGTTCTGCAACATTGAATTGTTTTCTATAGCGCTTCCATTTATATTCATCATTCTTCAAGTTAATTGAGAAGAAAGAAGAAATATATTTAAGTGAACTGGAACACTATATGCATCTGGGCTGACCATCAACATGTTTGATAACTACTTTTAACTTTAAAAGACTAGCTCATACTGTGCAGACAACTTACTTTACAGCTGTAGAATCCAATGACTTTAGGAAAGTACAAGGAGACTTCATGGATTTGCCAAAGTAACAAATACATAAGCCTTTCCCTTCAATACCCTTGTATTTACTAATTGCTTTCAGAATTACTGAGACCAAGGAAGTCTATACAAGCAACACTTGTATTTTCCCTCTGGTTGTCTGTACAGATTATTGAATATTTTCATATTCAGTTAATAGCAAATATTTCTGTTTCTTGAGCCATGCAGAGGCAGTTATGAAAGTTACAATTGATTATATGTTTGTAAGTCTTTACTTTCTTTTTCACTGATTTATGATCTTGGACAGATCTGTCTGAGACAGGTAGACAGCTCTACTACAGTCTATCATACAAAGGTTTACCAAAATATTTTTTCATTTGCGATATTGGACTACCAGATTCTAGCACATCATTTCATCTTACAGGATCCTAAATGCACATAAGTCAACATGACTTATTATATTAAAAAAAAAAAAATAATTCTGGATAAAACACATAAATATGCTGTTATGTTTTGCCACTGTATCATTATTTTTGACACCTGTAAACTGCTGAATCACAGACTCATAGAATGGTTTGCGTTGGAAAGGACCTTAAAGTTCATCTAGTTTCATGCCCCCTGCCAAGGAACTTTCCACTGGACCAGGTTACTTAGAGCCCCCATCCAATCTGGTCATGAACCAGGCATGGGGAGTTCACAACTTCTCTGGTAAATCTCTTCCAGTGCCTCACTACTCTCACAGTAAAGAGTTTCTTCCTAATATCTAATCTAAACCTACTCTCCTTCACTTTAAGGTCATTCTCCCTTTTCCTATCACTATAGAGGCCTTCCTAGCCTTCTTGTAATCCCCCTTGATACACTGGAAGGAATCATGAATTCAACATTATCATGTGTCAGGTATATGAAATCATCTTAAGTTATCAACTTATAATATTTGTATGAATAATCATACACATTATCATACTCAGGCAAAACAAAAACATCTCCAGGCAGAAAACTATGAGAAATTCAAACAGATTAAAATTTGGACTCATGCATTAATTTATTTTTTTCATAGATAGAAAAATAATTTTACTTACCTTTGTATTCGAGATGGAATCCAGTAAAACTAACAGAGCCATCACTCCGAAAAGCCAGATGCATGGTATTTGAACTGCTTTCTATCCTCTCTGGCAGCTTGCTATCTTGGAAGCTCCCAATCAGTGGGCTATTACTGTCTGGCCCATCATAGATATAAAGAAAATCATAATTTGGTTCTATACTGAAGCTGGAGGAAAAAGAAAAAAAAAAAAAAAGGAGAGAAATGTTAGATAGAATATGCTTTGTCTAACATTTCATGTTTATTAGCTTAAATTTGAAGTTTACTATCATTGTTTTCATAAAAGGAAAACAAACCCTCCACTGTCAGAAAAAAATGGTTCATAAAAGTGATTTATTAGAAAATAGAGAAATACTATATTTTTTGGTTCTCTCGTTAGAAAAAATATTTTGCTGCTAACCAGAAAAAAACCTGACAATTTTTCAAATAGGAAAAAAAAAATCAATAACATATTTCTAAAGCTTTAGAAAAATAAGCAGTGAAGACCTATTTAAACCCTGTGCAGAAATGCTTTATGATATAATGCAGTCAGCTGCAGAGTAGAGTATGCACAGCTTCCAGTCAGACTGAAACACTTTCACACAGACAGGGGATTATCTTCCCACAACTCTGAGATCAAGAAGCATTCTGCCTATAATCAGTCTAAATAAAAGAATGCTTTATTCTAAGATGGGGCTTCTCTTATATTTCATATACAATATAAAGAGCAGAATATTCTTAAGTATCTTGAGCTCATGATATTTAGCCAAATAAACAACTGCTGCTGTACTACAGAAAGTTAGCAACTTACATTCTGAAATTACCAGCAACATTAAAGTGTTAATTATGTAAATATAATTGAGTGATTAATTTCCTTAGAATGAATTCCAAAATTCATACTTATACTATATATACATATCGCTGAGCACCAAGAACAGAAAACTATATGACCTACCTCACTAAAGTCATGACATTAGCACTGATCAGCACAATGAAGACACTATTATAGAATGTTCAGCATACGAAAAACTTAATTTTTGATGGGACATCACAAGTATCATTTTCACCTTTTCTGTGACATGTGCCCCAGTTTGTATGCATATTTTGCACACATAATAGATATATTAATTTCCATCATATGTTACATACGATGCACAGAGCAAAAGTCTCTCTGTGGATTCTATATTAAGGTCAATTTAATATTGTACTTTGATTAAAGAAAATTCTAGAAAAATTCTATCTAATAACCAGAACATCAGGAAGTATCTTTTTGAGGTATTCTGGACTAATAAAACTAAATTTAAAGGCAACGTTTGAAATTTTACCTATATAGCATGTGTCTCATACAATATATAATGAGTCAATAGGTTTCATCACAAAAGACCATCCGGGGCTGCTGACAGTTCAGTGAGTTACTCTGTGCTGCCTTCTCAGAAACTGAATCTCAATAAATTGAGCACCACCCCCCTCAACATCAGCCAGTGTAAACCGAGTGGTCTTAAAGTAAACAGGAGCAATGAGTTCCACCTGTATGTGTATTAAGTACTCTGATGTATTTGTTGTGACTGTTAAAAAATACAACAATTACTCATCTCTTTCATTGTCATATTAAGTATACATACGTAGATACTGAACAACCGCTAATGATATAGTTACAAACACGACTTTAAAAATTATGAGCAAGTAGCAGATTACCTGATAAATGCTAATGATATAACATAATCATTATTTACGGTGATAGTCCAGTCACAATCTCTGCTGTGGGGATAAGGATGAGGGAAGTTTGGTGAAAGTATAAAACCTGATGAGCCAGTCAGGTTTCCTCCACAGGGAGCTGTGAATAAAAATAGATTGCACTTGAGGAAGGAGATACAAAACAAAGAAGCAAGTAACAGCAATCTGTTCACTGACATTTAATATCCTCCAAGAGTTAAATACAAAACAAAATGAAGTATTTTCAAAGATTTAATAGAAACAAACAAACAAAAATCACATTTTTTTAAGACCAATACTTATAGTACTAAGTAAAATACTTGCTTTTAAACTCTGTATCATTTTATTTGCTTACATAATACTATGTCAAGGTTTTTCTGAATATACCGCAAACTTGAAAGATGCTCTGGCTACAGATTAGAAAACTTGACTGGATAAGTTTTCCATGTTCTACTTCTTGTTAAAGGCATTCAAAAAAAAAGATTCTTAGACTATGAAATACAATCTACTTACATTGATAATGTAATTACCTGACTTTTCACCACACAACACTCACTAGCAACTGAGATGAAGATGGATATAATATAAATGAAATTAAAAAATAATTCAAGTAATTGCAGTTTTAAAATTCAGAGATAAATTAAATAGCTTCCAAGCACAATCAAAATAAAACAAGTGGTTTGTCTGTGTGGTTTTATGTTCCTAAATGTTTTGGGGCTTTGGTTCAGAAATATAAATAGTAAAAAGAATGAAAGTATCATGAAATTTTGTACTTCAGCATTCCTTATCTGTGACTGCATGTAAAAACAAGAGAATAAGCATGTTTTCTAAAGGTCTTTTTTGCAAGATCTTAAAATTTTTATTCAAAACCTCCTGGAAAAGATTTATAATGACTTATCATTTTGCAAACTTTAATTCTACTAAGCAATCATCTGCAGTTCCTGGGAAAGTAATTGATCACTCAGGTCTTCTGTAACAGAGATTCAGTGAATGCAGGTTATATAAAGCACTTAGAGAATCATACAGATCAAGTCCAACCATAAACCTAACATTGCCAAGTCCACTACTAAACCATGTCCCTAAGTGCCACAACTACACATTTTTTAAATACCTCAAGGGATCGGGACTCATCCACTTCCCTATCAATGAAGAAATCTCTCTTAATATCCAATCTAAACCTCCCCTGGTACACTTTGAGGCTTCTTCCTCTCATGCTGTCCTTTGTTTCTTGTGAGTACCCACCTCACAGCAACCTTTTTTCATGCAGTTGTAGAGAGCAAGAAAGTCTTCCCTGAGCTTCCTTTTCTCTAGGCTACACAACCCCAGCTAATATTCCTAAGACTTGTTATCCAGACCCTTCACTAGCTTTGCTGCCCTTCTCTGGACACACTCCAGCACCTCAGTGTCCTTCTTGTAGTGAGAGGCCTGGAACTGCACATAGGATTTGAGGTGCAGCCTCACCAGTGCCCAGTACAGGGGGACACTCACTGTCCCTACATTGTTGGCCACATTATTTCTGATATAAGCCAGGACGCCATTGGCCTTCTTGGCCCCTGGGCACTCTGCTGGCTCTTGTTCAGCTGGATGTCAACCAGCATCCCTGGGTCCTTTTCCACCAGGCAGCTTTCCAGCCCCTCCTTCCCTAGCCTGTAGGGATGCATGGGGTTGTTGTGACCAAAGTGCAGGAACCGGCATTCCATCTTATTGAATCTCATATCACTGGCCTCAGTCAATGAATACAGCCTGTCCAGATCCCTCTGCAGTGCCCTTCTACCTTCCAGCAGATCAACACTCCTGCACAGCTTTATGTCATCAGTGAACTTACTAAGGGTGCACTTGGTCCCCTCATCCATATCATCAATAAAGATGTTAAACAGGACTGGCCCCACTACTGAGCCCTGGGGAACACCATTAGTGACCGTCAACCCACTGGGTGTGACTCTGTTCACCACGACTCTCTGGGCCCCGTCATCCAGCCAGTAGTTTACCCAGTAAAGAACTTACCTGTCCAGCCCATGAACAGCCAGTTTCTCCATGAGAATGCTGTGGGAAATGGTATCAAAGTCTGGGTAGTCAATATCCCCTGAGCAGGAATCCTTGTCATACAAGGAGATCATGTCAGTCATTCAGAACCTGCCTTTCATAAACCAATGCTGTCTGCGCCTGTGTGAGAGATGGGATTTGCATCTCACTGGGTTGTTTTACTGTTGGGTCAAATCAACCATCTTGTCTGTGTGAGAGGGGACAGGGGGAGAGGGGGCCGGGCCTTCAGTATGACAAGGCACATGGTAAGGTCTGCAGCCAATATGGAAGAGTTCACAGAGTGCAGGTGGTCTGGGAGCCGTGGCTGGGCTGTCAAACAAATAAGGGCTGCCTGGTAGCCCTCCCAAACCACACTTGTGACTGGCTGCAGCACCCCTCGCTTCAGTACGAGGGCACTGAGTGCTCACTGAACCAGAGGTCCCATCTGGGAATTGTGGCCACAGTTGCCAGGGCATACAAATAGAGGCACACAGGGCCCCCATCTTTGGGCTGCCTTCTCTGCTGGGACCTGCCATGTGATTGCCAGTGACAGCTATCCAAGTTTTATTCTAATTCCTTCCTTCCTTCCTTCCTTCCTTCCTTCCTTCCTTCCTTCCTTCCTTCCTTCCTTCCCTCCTTCCCTCCTTCCCTCCTTCCCTCCTTCCTTCCCTCCTTCCTTCCCTCCTTCCTTCCCTTCCCTCCCTTCCCTCCCTCCCTCATCTCTGTGAGTAACCTGAAACCAATGGGTTGTATTACACTAACATGATGGTCGGTGTTTGCTGGGTACTTTTGTGGAATCCTCTCCTTGGTTGTATGCTACTCTTGTAAAACCCTTTTGCCAAAATACCTATTTTCTCACTAAATTAAAAGAAGTCTTTTGAGAATAAGTGCATAGCTTTTTCTCTTTATACAATTCAAAGTATCAAAGAACTAAAATGCTTTACAAGAGTTTGTGTGGGGTCTCTTAAATAAAAATAAAATTTCTGGTAAAGCTTGAGGCTTCGGGACTGAGGCTTTATAGCCTGTTCTCCTGGTTTTCCTGTATGTGCTGTGTGACAGCACTCAAGATGATCTGTACAGATCAAGATGATATGTACAGGTATTATTCAACCTACTGGAAAATATACACAGTATTTCCTAATGTCATGAGAAATACTGCGTCCACCTCTGGAGCCCCCAGCACAAGAAAGACATTGACCTGATGGAGCGAGTCCAGAGGAGAGGGGGGATGACAGGGGTGGAACACTTCTCCTGTGAAGACAGGCTGAGAGAGATTGGACACTTCTGCCTAGAGAAGAGAAGGCTCCAGGAGACCTTACAGCAGCCTTTCAGTGCCTAAAGGGAGCCTCAAAGAGAGATGGATAGGGACTGTTGACAAGGTCATGAAGTGATAGGACAAGAGAAGGATTTTAAACTGCAAGGTTGGTTTAGAACAGATTTTAGGAAGAAATTCTTCCCTCTGAGGGTGGTGAGACACTGGAACAGGTTGTCTAAAGAAGTTGTGGATGCCGCATCCCTAGAAGTGTTCAAGGTCAGGCTGGATGGGGCTTTGAGCAATCTGGTCTAATGGAAGGTACCACTGCCCATGGTAGGAGGGTGGGAACTAGATGGTCCAACCCAAACCATTCTATGATTCCATAATTAAATCACAAGTAATTTATGAATTCAAGTAGTGCAAGTAGAACAATTAAGTAGACAAATTCATCCATAGTCCATATGGCTACAGTATTTCTACATTTTACATACTTTTTTATATTAAAAGAGGGTAATGAATAATGATGAAACTAATGCAAAACAAAACCAAAAAAATAGAATCTTCATTTACATTTCTGTACTAAAAGTGGTATGAATTCCAAAATCACCATTTTATGTAAAAATAGGTGGAAGCTGAAACACCACCTTGGTCTAGGAACACAAAAATGTCATAACTCAATAGTACAGCAAATGCATAAAATATGTTTTACAGGCCTAGTACAATTTGTTTTGCTTTTCTTAACATCTGGTAAATACAATTTTTATCATAATAATGTTTTCTCAGGTGTTTTCAATTACTAGAGCAGATTTCATTAACTACAAGGGTATGGACCAGAGAAGTTTCATTTAGTATGAAACACTTACTTATTTTTACAAGAAGAATAATAACTGTGATTTCTCTGTCTTAAAAAAAAAATAAAATTGGTATTGTTTCAAATTAGGAGCATATGTCATTTAATATTCTTTTTCCACAATTCTGAAATAAGTAAAATGAAATTATTACAAAACAATATACTTCCTTTAACTGTAAAAGAGGTCAATGTAACCTTCTCTCTTGTTGAAGTAAAAGTTCATGCAAAAAGAGTAACTGCGATGTTGTATGGAATGTAAGGGCTGCTCATCAGCCGGAACTACTGTACTTCAGTATAACCCTGCACACTCCTCCCCTTCAAGTACTTCAACAGTTCAGGTTGCACTGTCTGCAGGTCTCCAGAATGAAAATGTAAAGAGTATCAAAGAGGATATTTATGTCATTTACTGTAATCAAGCTTCACTGAAACGACCGCTAAACTGTACAAGCCTGAGGATATTTTTGAGGTACTTTGATGACACAAAGAAGTTAAACTGCTATGTCCTTGTTCCAGACTATTTTCTGCCCATGTCTGCATTCATGGTACTTTCCTGACACATTGATTTAGTTTAGTTCTCTGTTAGCTCATTGATAAAATATTTTCACATTAGTAACACCTTTTTTATGTACTTATTCTTCCTTTACACACATAGGCAGTCACATTTTCTGTTTACAGTGAGACTGGTTCTTTCATTTAAACTGTCCCAAGGTCTAGTTGATAGTCAAAAAGTCTCTCTAGGGAACATATGAAAAGCTAGACAACCAAAATGTATTTTTCTTCAAGCTATGCCACTAACAACAGTGGAAAAAAAAAAAAAAAAAAAATTCTTCAACTTTGTAGACTATTTCCCAGATAGAATTTTCTTCAGATACATCAGTTACATCTGTTTCAGATTATTTTAATTTTTTAGTTCATTAGATAGTAAGTTGAGAGTCTTAATATCATCTAATAAAAAATATTATTAGATAATGCTTCTTTTTCCACTTTATGATCTTCTCCAAAGTAATTGTTCATAGACTTTCTCCGTGTGCTTTGATTAAATTCTTGTATGCTTTCTGAATTTAATGTATGGAAAGTTAAGTGCAATAACCTTGTTACCTGAGGACAGACCAGCTCTGAAAACAAAGTTTAAATAACCCCTACTTTTTACAAGTATTGGACATAAGATATAAGACTGAACAAATATAACAACCCATCTAGAAAGAAAAGCAAATGTCAATATGCTATGAAAAATACATTTATGTGTTATGCAGTGAAAACTAGCTGTAGGTTATGTCAGCCTGTCTTTATAAAGCTTTGTGTAGACACAGTGATAAGCAAGCCCCGTGCCTGTCTCCATGTCATTTCATTTTTTCTGTGGGAGAAAGTATAGGTTGAGTTGTTTATTATTTAAAACCTATTTAATTTCTTTGGAAGGCAAGAAAATATTATTCCACAACTTCCTGGAATTTATTTATTTATTTAGTCCTTGAATTATTTTACAATGATTGTATGGATTAATTTTTTTTTTAAATAAGAGATATTAAAAAAATCATAGAATGCTTTGAGTCAGAAGGAACTTTAAATATCATCTTGTCAAAACCTGCTGCAATGAGCAGGGACATCTTCTAAGAATCTGGTTTCTGAGAGCCCTGTCCAATGTGACCCTCAGTGTTTCCAGGGATGGGAAATACACACAGCTCCCTGGGCAACCTGTTTCAGTTCTTCACCACTCTAATTGTAAAAAATTTCATCCAAATACCTAATTTGAAGATAAATTTAAATAATAATAATGAAATATGAAATAACTGCTGAAATTTCCCTATATATTAGTGCCATATAGATCACATTTTGAGGAAAGCAGCACAGAAATTAACTGTTTACAACGCCTTTTAGCAACACCTTGCTTTAAACAAAACAACAGAGACAAGCAAAACTAAGCCACAGTTTAAAAAAAAATTGCCTATGAATTTCTGAATAAAGTCTGAAACTTCTGGGAGACATCCTTTACTTCTCCTAAATGTATAGTTAACTGGAACCCCCAAAATTTTTGCAAGCCAGTTTTTTAATGTTATCTCTGAGAAAACAAAGCGAATATAATCATTTGAGATTCTGGTATCTAAACAAGATTGGATCTAGAAAATCTTTGGAATGGAAGACATTTAGCTATTTTTCGCAACACAGGCATAAGCCAAAGGACTGTCTTTTGGCAGCAGAGACATGCTCTCAAATTTATAGTTTGTCTGAATATCTACAGTGTAGAAGAGTTTCTAATTAATATCTTTCATTCAAATACATGAATCATTATTTAGCTCTTCGTAATTTTCCCATTGCGACTATCTTTGAAATGAAGATGTTCTTAAAATTGTGTTAGAGGCAGACTAAGGGAATCAAAACAATCAAGACACTCCCACAGGCAAGAACAATTAACAAGTACATTTACTTAGTTTTGAGCATTAATAAGAAGGAGGTTTGAAAAGGCACTTTGGAGTGTAAAGAGATAATAAAATAAATCTGGAACATGGCACAATTATACACCTCAGGAATTGCCCCTACCTCTTATTCTTCCATTAAAATTATGTTTCTTTTTTTCTAAGACTTTGATAAATCATGATGATGCTGAAGTTACGTGTAGAGTAAGTATTGTACCACTTTAGGAAAGAACATTAATGCATATATTACAAGTTTGGAAAAAAATCAATGAACTTCAAGGTGTACTGAACTACAACACACAATTTTGAAATCTCTTGGCTCCACAGCAAGATTTGCACTCTCTACTTTATTCTATTAGCAGTTCATATTTCCCAAGAATGTATCATTAAAGGAAATCAATAGAAGATAACTTCATGTTTGGTATTTGGGCAAACACATCATCATAATAAGCATTCTTGTGACTAACACAGTAGGTGTTTGTGAATAAAGTATGGAAATTACCAGTATTAGGTAAGTGGATGCATGCAATTAAAAAACAAGTGTATGCATATTTACACATGTGCTAAGGACAGAATGTCAGGTGAGTACCTACATTTAATCTATTTAATAATATCAACTCAGCAGTGATAATGATTAAAAGTGCAAGTATTGCTTTTTAAAAGGGTAATTATTTTTCAGTTGAAAAATATATTTTAAAACCAATTATATCAAGATGAACAATAAAATATTTCTTTACTGAAGTCTTCCAGCAAATAGTCTAGAGAGTTCTTATCCACAAGCTCATACACTCACACTACACAGAGAAGAACAGTAAGGAGAATAAGAACTGAGAAAATAACACTTTGAGTAATAAAGACACCAAGTCAGTACTGTAATATGTTTGCAAACACCTGTCTGCAGACATGCCTGAGCAGGGGAGGTGGTGTGCATGCAAGCATATGAAAATAGAATGCAGATTTCATTTGTAACAACTAAGGTCAAGTTGAGTTTATTAAAGGAAAGAAAGTGTTTGAAAGAGATAGAGTGCTCCTAGCTGTTGCAGTCTCTGGCCAGTTCCTCCCTGCTCTGTCTGTCCAAGACTAGACTATCAGGGATAGTAGTAACTGACACAGAATTTCTTCCTTTCTCTGTCACAGATCATCAAATTATAAATGATATGGCCCTGAGAGGAAAAGGATGAGAACTATTATACTATCAACCGCAGAGGACAGGTTTATGGTTATGTCCATGAGGGCTTTATGCAAAATAATTTCTCAGATGTGCAGTACTTGTATGTTCTTCAAAGCAAGTTGTATGTTCTTCTAGAGCAGTGTGATTCATTACATCAGGATTTTTGTTTTTTGGAAAGCATTATTTGATTTTTTTTTTTCTCCATACCTATACAGACTGGTGGGTTGGGCTGCCAGAAGTACCGATTTTCTACCTGAATGCAGGTTATTCTCTCATCTCCTTGAAGTTCATAACCAGGGTCACACTGAAAAATGACAGTGTCTCCAGGTTCTCTTCCATCCCCATTTCTAGTTCCATTCATGGGGACTCCAGGATCACGGCAGGCAGTGGCTACAGAACCTAGCAGTGCAGGGAAAAAATAGAAATAAATTTTTGTAAAGGTCAGTTTTCAATCCATTTTTGCCCCATTACATTCTTCTAATCAGGAGGCTCTGCAAATTCAAAATTTTCCTGATCAATTCTAAAATTTTGAGAAAACCTCCAACAATCTGCTGCTTTTATACTATTGATTTTTACTACCTCCTTTAGTTATTAAAATGCCTCTTTTTTTTTTTTTTTTTTTAATTCTGTGCAGCACTACAATATTCAAAAAAGAAAGTAGGAGATTTCCTTTGTATTCTGGACATTTAGAACTTTTTACTTAGAATTATTTTTAATATGAATAGTGGAAAAAAATAAAATGGAAAAAACAGACTAAGAGCTTCAGGTTTTCTGGAAACATATACTTGTACACGTCTTCAATTCCCCACAGTTCTATGGTTCATAAATATATGTATGGTGTAACATTTAGGAGTGACCCTGGAAGTGAATATCATTGATTACTCATATCTATACCCTTTTTCATGACCTATCTACAATGCTAGACCTTTGCAGTAATATTAAAGAAATCACCTACACAAAAAACACACATGGATTTAGTCTGAGGGAACATAGAGCTTTATATAATGCATAAGTACAGACTAAGACAACACACAACCACAGTGACTACAAGAGAAGTATGAGATACGTATTGAAATTTTTCCCATATTTAACATATTATTCAATACCTTATGCACCAAACTATGTAAACTTAAGTAAAAACTAAGCACATAAATTTTTATTTAAGTAAATATTATTTCCTACTTACATTATAGAACTGAAACATGTTATATGTATTACAAATAAATACCAAATGTCAGACTTGCCTTTGGAACTAGTCCCACTGAGCTCAGCAATCTGTGCAACATAAACACAAAGTGGCAGTACTCAGATTTAATTCAGATGCCCTCCTTTTGGGGAGGTAATACCAGCAGACAGCAATCTATTTTTCCAAAATGTGTGGGCGCTTTTTATTTACGATGTCTTTGAAGAGCAAATCTTGGTCTACATAAGTTATTTCTCTAAAAGAAAAAAACCCTGAGTACATTTCTTTCAAAACATATTTAATAAAATATAAAATAATAAGATCTGTAAAGTTGTAGGGCTTTTTATGGGGTTGTTTCTCCACATAAGAAATACTGACTACTGGGGAAAAAGTCCCCACAAAAATACCCTCACGAAAAAATCAAGTATGAACAGAAGGGAAATTTTTCCTCCTTAGACCTCAAAGATTAAATAAATACTCCTTTAAAATGTTAACTACTGGATAGAAAGACAATTATTTTTTTTTAATTTTTTTTTTTTGTATTGTCATGCATTTAAAAAAAAATCTGCTTTAGACATAATGATCACAACTTCTGTTTACATATTTAAATATAGTGCTGGGTTTCAATTTAGAAAAAAAATACTACTAAAATATGAAATTACTTAATTCACTGCCCTATACTAGCAGATCTTACAAATGTTGCATACAAAAGAATAAGATATACTGGAAAAAAATTCATCAATTATGAAAAGATCCATAGGTCAGAAGTAAAACTAAAAATCCTTAAGGTGAACTTACACTGGAACAAGTAGTAAAACCAGTCATGTATTAGTCTGCATCCCTCTGTGCTGAGAACACAGGACACACTGTATCTTTTGATTGGTGTTGGCCAGTCAGAGGAGTCCATATTGGAGAGAACCTGTGTTCTGCTCACTTAAATACTACATGCATTGAATTTTGCCATAAATAAGAAAAACGCTCCTCTGCTTTATCTAAAACACTCTGGTATCAATTTCAAAAGAATGGGTGCTGATACTTACCCAGAATTTGTAATCAATCTTGGAGGGCCTAAGAGAGAAAGCTCTTGCTATAAAATTTGTTATTGTATGTAAATCATACTGTTCTTACTAGATTGCATCATTCTGAAAAAAATATTATGTATGGCTAAAAAAGATGCTAAGGGGCCACAGATCTATTTGGAGCTTCTGATTGGGTTTTTTAATCACTTAGTAACATTTATGCAAATTAACGTTATGAGATCTATATGTCAAGCTTATAACCTCTCCCTTATTTGCCATCATGCATGCATGCTAGCTCAACCTGTCCCTTGTTTTTGGCTCTGTAGCCAAACTGGTGAAACATGGGTTGGGTATGTGGAGTAGGAAATGGATGGAAAGTAGACTGGTCTGCCAGGTTCAAAGAGTATCCATGATCCAAAACCTAGGCAGGAGCTGATTAGGAGCAGTGTCCCTCAGGGGTGGATGTTGACTTCAATATTCATTACAGATGAGGACAAGAGTAAACTCTTGTCAAGTTTACAGACACCAGAGGATCAGTTGTTATGCTCTAGTGTAGGGATGCTATTTAGGAAGGTCTCAGTAGGCTGGAGAAAAAGCCTAACAGAAACCTCATAAAGTTCAGAAAAGGAAATGCAGAATCTTGCATCTGGGACAAATCATTCCCAAGAAACAATTTACTAGAAAGCAGCCTTACATAAAAAGAATAGAGAAGACAAAAACTCTTCTAGGAAGCTTGTGTGCAGCAAAAGTACAAACACGGTGCTCAGAAGTATCAACAACTAAAACTCCAGCTGCATCAGCTGCATAAAAGAAAACACTGTTTCACTGCAAGTGTGGTCAAATACATGATTTGATTTTTTTTTTTCCTCCAACCTTGCACATATTCAATGCCAAACACAGGCTGACCTGTTTGACTGTTTTGTGACCAGGCAGTTGGACTAGAGGTCTCCAAAGGTCCTTTCCAATCTAAACTATTTAATGACTGTTTTTAAACCTTGCAAATTCATATTAAATACACATAGACTCGATTTAAAAAAAAAAAAAAAGATTGCTTTTAAGACTTATCTTTGTATTATAAGACCAAAAGATATATTCTCTGCTGGCACGGTGGAAGTAGATAAATCACATCATCTGGGTTTTAGGCTTTTATGTACCCAATTTCTAGAAGTCTAATTCTCATGCTTCTTCAGAGTTTGTTCACCATTTTTCAAGGCTCTATTAAAAGTATGAACTCTAATTGTAGGATTTTATGAACCAGTCCAACAGACAAGGTGATCTCCTGTTTTAGAAATAACAACAAATGTGATACAGAGATTCTGAATAGGCTGATAAAGAATGAATTAATTTATTTTGAATGAACAGAGTGTAAGAAAGGGAAAGAATACAGCATGCCATTATAAAAGCCCTGAATATACTTATTTTTACTTTAATATAAATAAAAAAAAATAATCTTGGTTAGATTTGCCTAAAATCTGTGGGAAATTTTGCTTTTATATTCTCTGTAAAGTGCTACTCTAAGAAAGAGAGAAAAAAAGCCCTGCATAATATTGCTACTACATGATATGTGATTTACTTATTCATGTAGTTTCATGACATTATCCTCAATATCATCATCAGGATAATAAAACTGTTTGGAGTTCTTAGTGAAAGTACACTGTAGACCTACAATCTACTAACTTAGAGCAGTTAGTGTAATTTGTTCCACAGCCTTTGGAGATGTAGTGGGGTAAAAATAGGTAATAGTTTTGGATATGTATGCACAGTGGACAAGTCAAACAGGTATAAGGTTTTGACATATCTTTTGCTCTAAACTTCTAAAATTTCAAGTTAAATGTGTATAAATATCTGCAGTATTTTGTTGCCCTTCTTGGGATTGAAAACTCCAATGTTTTGTCTCTCTCACCTCCATTTCAACATATATACATACCCCTACAGAGGATTTCAGTGAATGTAACTAACAGATTTAGAAACAAAATTTCAGCTCTTATTTTACTTTGAATTTTAAATTATGGTAGAAGCTTATGTATATAAATAGTGGTAGAGGTTTTATATACGCATGGATTTTTTATTTTTCTTATGTGTTACCATAGTTTGCTATGGAAATATGTGATCATTACAAAATTCCTAAAAATAATCATTTTTAGCTTCATTTTCTACCTGTGTAATTCAATTTAAAGAGAATAAATAAGGAAAAGGTATCCAAACAGAGTTCAACAATTATAGTGATATTAAAACATAAATAAATTATTCCTTTACATTATGTCTGAAAATCACATACCTGTCTTTGTAAGCACATGACTAAATTCAACTTAATTAGGATTGGGATTAATTTAAGTGGCCATGTGAAAGTGAGGTGTTTTATTAATAAAATTGCTTCCCAGATTCTCTCTGAAGTCAGTATCACAAGGGAGTAACATTTAGTTAGGCTAGACACTTAACACTCTCATGGGATGGATCAGAAAGAAACCTCATCCTGACACACGATTTTTTGTCACTGAGAGAAAAATCTTATATGAATAATTTATATTAAACAAGTATCCTCTATCTTAAGAATAAATCTGTTTGTTAAATTTTATTTTGACTTGCTTCTTGTCATACATTTTCCTCAAAAAGGAGGTGGAACTTTTTTTTTTTTTAATAAATCGAATTGTCAGAATAAGAATCCTCAAACACATAAATATCTTCTTAGAGGGAAAAAATAAAAATAATGATATTAGAAAGGCATTGCAGAAGGAAAATCTCAGTACTGTATATAATTATTGAATCTACGTATTTCTTGAGAGCTAACATATTAGCCATATAGTCAAACTGAATTTTTTAATCATAGCTTTTTGTCATGTCTGCTCTCCTCCTTTGTTTTTTTTTTAATGTGCCTGACTCTAGCGCATCATTAATACTGTTAAAAACAGTATTTGAGTTTCTTTTACTTCAGAGAGGATATCTATGTATTCTGTTCTCCATTCTCAACTCTGTTTGCCTCTTTATTCTGTTTAATTTTTTTAATATTTCTTTCCATTATCTATCTTCCACCTATTGGTTGTCTCTTTTTGAAGTGTCTATACTGTTTATTTATGAACTGCATATTGCAGTACAGGAAGAGAGGGTTTTTTTTTCATATTATATATTTAGGCACCTCAATCATTGCCTTCATCATTCCCCAAGAAAATTTGTGGAGTAAGCGAAAAGTCTGGGAATTAAAAAGTCCTTCATGTCTTTACTATCATACCTGGAATGCAGTCTGGAAAGCTTTCTGTAAAATAAATTGAGCAGGCTGTCACAATTCCCCATACGTTCACATATCAGCGCCAAAGTTCTTTGTGACATATTAAATCAATAAAGTAAGAAAAGAATACATCACATCTTACTCTATTACAATAATTGGAAACTCCATTTAGAAAAAAACTTATGGTCAAATTGTCTTGAGTAACTAATGGGGTATGATTTGCAAATGTAATCAATTACATTGCTATTAAAATACATTTTTTTGATGGGAAATAGACAAACTCAAATATTTATCGATCATAAGCATGACCAGTGCAAGAGTGACTCTGTTTGTAACACAAACCTGTGTGTGATCACCTGAGAGCTTTTCTTCACTAATGAAGGTAGAAAAATGCAAAAAGCTATTATATTTTTTCTCTGGGGACTGCTAGTTTAGAATAATCCCACTGCAAAAAGCCAAACCATTTGGGCTAGATTAAGAATTTAAAGAAACGATTCTTGATCAAGAACTCCAGCAACATGATGGGGATGAACTGGACTCATTTTCAAACTGTTCAGTGGATGAGAGATTACTGAAAATATTACACACACAGAGGTTGTATGTCTTTCTACATGATCAAAGTGACAGAAAGTGATTCAGTGTAGTTATTACACACTTGTGAGCCGAGTGTGACTGTGAAATAAAACTCCAGATCGTGTCTGGGTTTACAATGGGGCATGGTTTTTTGAACAGATTAATTTTTTTTCATTTTCATGAAAATAAATTGGAAGACACATTTCTGAACTACTTAGAACAATTTTGAAGTGAGACTTAATATCTCAGATATCCACATAACATATTCTCTAACGTAGTCTTTACACACGAGACCCCCAATGCTCCAGAAAACACATCCCAGTGCACCGGCAGAAGTGATACTGACTCTGGAGAGTATCTTACCCCATTCCTGCTATGTGACTCGAAGCAAGTGGGGCAGAATCATATTTTGCAGTTTCATTGCAGCCAAGCCATGGAAAAAATTCAGCTCCCCTTCCCCACCATGACTTTGGATTTGTCCACTGAGCAGCTGAGAGGAGGGAGTATCTTAAATCATCTCTTCACTGCCTGTACAATACTGTAAAATTGCTCCTACAGACTCACAGAAGTTATTAAATCCAGAAAAGGCATAAACACAGACCTACAAATGTCCTTTATGTGGCATATAAAAACATTTTCATACATCTTTTTAATCATAAGGCACAAAAGTATATTTAAGACATAAAACAAATAATTAAATATTTGAAATTGATAATTCCTGCCTCAAAAATAATGTTACTGCCCAGGTAATTTAATATGTGACTGAAATGTCCTAAAAGGACATCTCCATTTTCATGCAGGAAAGATACTTTGAAACACAGCATTAGAAGTGTGACAAGGTTTTAATAGACTACACTGATGCTGGCATCAATATAATAAATGTCTTGGGATTTCTTGTTGCTAACAGTGATTTCTAAATTTAATATTTTAATGCATGCCAAGTCCAATATCAGTAAGGAGTCCTAATCCCAACCCTGAGGAATTAGGGAAGATTCTTCTGAACACAGAATCAGGTCAGAAGCTCTAAGCCTTCCAAATTTCAAGCTCTCCATAACACACCGCATGTCAAAAAAAATTAACTTATTTAAACCAACATGTTCTTCCAAACTCCTATCACTTTAAATAAAGGTTTCCTAGTATTGTTGGCCTTTCAAACTTGCACCAGCCTGAACCAATCCTGACAGACCACACCTTCAAAATTCAAGCCGTCTCAAAATCCACGTAATACCATAACCCGTATGGACACTGCAGTCTCCCTGCATCTCCAATGCTGTTTAAGAACCAGGTCAGCCTGGTATTTGCTACCTCAAATCCAACCTTCTATAGAATAAAATATCGACAGTGTTTTCAATGTCTTCTACCAACAGAAGCACTGCTGATAAATTATTTTTTATCTATTTTTAGCTTTTATTTCTGCTGTAGATCTAACAGGGATTTAAGAGCATAGTTATTATAATTCTTAAGTAAATTCTAACCACAGGCTCCATTTGTTGATTTTGCATGACTTCATAGATTTTAAGTTTGTCAGTCATTATTTGAAGATTAAAATGGGAAAATATTAGAATAAAGCACAGAACCTGAATTTCATTTGGGACAACGCACCCCTTCAAAAAAAAAAAAGTTTAACATCTTTCACAACCAGGGTTCGGTTCTCTGGGTTGTCTAGACACGTCTCTGTGTTAAGGAAACTTGCTTGTCCAACCATCCAGGGGCCACTCAGGCAGTGACACTCACACCACCTGAGCTGGGACCAAGGCCCCTTTGCAGCTACACACTCCATACTCGCAGTCGGACCAGGTTTCCTTTTTGGCTCGACCCTGGGTTTCCCAGAGCAGAGTCTCAGGTGTCAACTGAACTTGTTTTAAAAGTCTTATTTACGTAGTAACCTGGTACAGTGTCATATCTTTTTTGGGAGGAAGAACGGTGGACATTCAGTTCTTTCTTAAGGGACTTTATCTGATTTTACTATCAGATAGGTTAGGTTTATACATAGGTTATCAGATAGGATAGGTTATATATCTTATTACGAGACATATTTTAGTTTTTAGGAAGATAAAAGACAAAGGCTTTAATGAGATAGAATAAGTTTTTTTCTTATTACTTTTGTTGTTGTCAATTTATATTAGTTGTTAAAACCACCCAAAGTATTACACTTCTCTTACCATGTCTTATTGGACAACCTTATGAGCTATTTTATTCCCAGTTCATAAGTAATTATCTTTTCCCATTACTACGAACTCTTCAGTTCAGAACATCTATTAGTTCTTAAGCATTTGCTCATAGCCTTGGCACTGAGTATGAAACCCAGACCCAAGTAAACTAATTGACATATGGTTTCAGATAATTTCTGGAACTCAGCAGGAAATGGATACAGTGACAATATGTAATCATGCAGGCAACGCATTCCAGCTGGAAAGAAGTGTTTTGAAAATCTTTATTTCATTTAGATTGCAGGTTTGGATTTTGGGGGGTTTTTTTGAACTTTAGAGTTTTTAAAGCTTTTTATACCAGACCCATCCCTATGTCAGATGGCTTATTTCTTTATGTGTGCATATGAATACAGTGAGATAGAAATAGCTTCTCAAAAAGAAGAAATTATGAGGATCTTGGACCACAAACACAGGCTACATATGCAGTGAAAATTACCAGTGGTCATTCAGTTTTTAACACCATTTCTACTGAGATCATTGAGATGATTTGAGTGAAAACCTGTTTAAATTGATTCTTTACAGAACAGCGTGCAATCTGATTTTTTGCAACTGTTAAGGATATGGTTGCACACCAGAGAAAAGCACTGCAGATTTGCTGTGTCCTTGAACAGAAACCTTCTGAAGAGGAGATTGCTCCTATTTTTAAAAATTAAATTTTCTATTTTGTATTTGAATATCACAAATTGCGCATATGTATTATAGCTTCACAGTTTCAAAACTCTATTAATATTTTGGTAGTTTTTTAAAGATAGGGCCAAATTTGGAGTTCCCGACACCTGATAAAGTTTTGCAATTCCAGATTTACTTTGTTGTATACACAGTTATTTATATATATATATATATATATATACAAGGTGTGTGTATAATAATGGCCTTTTTGACTCATTGGAACCATGACTTTTACCCAAGAAGTACAGTGTTTGGGGTTTGTTTGTTTGGGTTTTTTTGCTCTAACAGAAAACATATCATCACATTTTTCAGATTTAAAGAATAGCTTTCATACATATAAATTTGAAACACAAAATTAAAATATTAATCTGAGATATATGACATTCCAAATTTGGAAACAAATCAGCTTGAGCTCTCTGAAATGCCATGTCCCAAGTCAGACAAAGTCAACTTTACATTCTGCATATGTAAATTAAGGGCAAGTGAAACGACTTTGTGTTGATACAAGTCAAAATGGTTTGGCCAAACTATGTCGCATGGGGTTTAAAATCAGGAATTTCAGTCTTCAATATAACTAAAATAAGATACTTTTATGGTGATATGGTTGAATGATTTGTCTATGTAGAACTTTAAAAGTATTTATAATTTTGCCATTTTCTTTTGATACTTCCTGTCTGCTTTCAGCTATTCATACCATAACTTCAGGTCTCTCTAGTCACAAACCATTACCAGGGCATTTTCCATGGAAGCATTAAACTCATGACAGGAATGACATTTTTGTCACTGAAAGACACATAAGTAGTTATTCCTTTTACTAATATCAGCTTCTTAGTAGAAAAGCAACGGCTGATAGAAGGCCAAAAAAATCTATTCAGTGGTTTCTTTCTTTTAAGCCTTTTGATGCAAAACCAAAGCAAAACCACAAAAAAACACACACATACATATACACAAAATCCAATCAATCAAAAAAAAATCCAAACAACCAAGAAAACACACATCAACACCACCCGCAAAAAACCCCAAAGCAAAACCACTGAGCTGAATTTACAAGTGTGGACATTCACAGTTATTTTTGGTAGGTAAATAGTCCTCCTGAAGACTCTAAATCCAAAGGACTCCTCTCAAAGTTGGAAGAAATCAGCATACCAGAGCGTGGAAACTTTTTAGATTAAAAGCTCCTTCTGCTATGAAATAGGCATGAGGAAGAATAAATCCTATCTTACTGACTTCAGAAAAGTGAAAAATTATGTTAAGAAGTGAGCCCTATACCAGCTGTGCCAGGAAACAGCACTCTGAGAAAGAAAACAGTTAAATTCACCAGAAGCATTTTCAAATCACCTTCAGGCTAAATATGTCAGAAGAAGTGATCTTTGTTACTGGAAAGCTGAAGAAAAGAGGAAAAAAAACCAAACAAACCAACAAAACAAAACAGGAGTGTGTGCAGTGTTAAAAGAATCTTCCCAAATGTGACTGTGGTGAATGTGTCCATTTAAAAAACAAAAACAAAACAAAAACACAAACAAACAAAAAACAACCAACCAAAAAACTCCTCCCCCCCAAAAAAAAAACCAATAAAAACACCAACAAAAAAAAAGCCAAAGAAAACAGCCAAACAAA
>VWZG01006844.1:0-38437 GCA_013396735.1 Grallaria varia
TCATCCTGTCTTCACAGGAGAGGGCTACAGCCCTGTGATCATCATATTCTGTACTTGGACCAGCAGGTTCACATCCTTCTTATGCTGGGGACTCCTGAGCTGAATGCAGTACTCCAGATGGGGTCTCGGGACAGCAGAAAAGAGCAGCAGAATCCCCTCCCTCAACCTGCTGGCCACGCTGCTTTTGTTGCAGTCCAGGACACATTTGGCTTTCTGGGCTGAGAGCTCACATTGCTGGGTCATGTTGAGCTTCTCATCAACTAACACTCCCACGTCCTTCTCCTGAGGGGTGCTCTCAATCCATTCTCCACCCAGCCTGTTTTTTGCGCCTGGTATTGCCCCAACCCAGGTGCAGGACCTTGCATTTGGCCTTGTTGAACTTCATGAGGTTTGCACAGTCCCACCTCTCCAGACTGTCAGGGACTATTTGGATGGCATCCCTTCCCTACAGCATATTGACCACACCACACAGCTTGGTGTTGTCGGCAAACTTTGCTGAGGGTACACTTGATTCCACTGTTCGTGTCACCAACAAAGATGTTAAACAGCGCCGGTCCCAATACCAGCCCCTGGGAATGTCACTCATCTCTGGTCTCCACTTGGACATTGAGTCATTGACTGCAACTCTGAGAGCGGCCATCCAGTCAATTCATTATCTACCCTAAATTCCATGTGGCTCCTGTTTGGAGACATGGATGTCATGACAGACAGTGTCACATGCTTTGCATGAGTCCAGGTAGATGACACTGGTTTGATGTTTCTTTCATTTTTCCGAAGACACAAATTCAGAGACATCATGAGGTCAGCTTCATGACTTGAAAGAAAACCAAAGCAAACCAAAGCACAGATACGTAGCAAAATAATACAGTGTTAGACTTCCATAAGTAATTTCCTCAAGCCCACGCGACCTCAAGCTGAATATGAAGTATTTGTGTATTTAACCCCTGAAGAATGGAACTCATTCTGGAAGGGCTAAGTGGAACAAATACAAGATCTTGTGAATCAAGAAGAAAAACAGCAAAGAATTGTACCTGAGTATCCTTTGCTTTTTATTTTAGCAGTCAGTTATCTCAGAAACAGAAACCAACCCCTCTGTATCCCAGCACCAGAGCTGAGGAAGCTGAAACAGTGCAATGAATGCTTGTTAATGAGGAACATTTCATGATGGCCTGTGGCTGTCCACTGATGCAGAGAAAGATCAAGTGAGAGCATTCTACGCCTGCTGCTCGGCCACAGGGGCAAATACGCTGGGTTTCTGCCTATTCCAGAAGAAAATACTGTTGTTGATAATACCAGAGAGTATTTGCAGTCTCTAATGTCCTAAAAAATTATGCACCAGGGTCAGACTTTCAGTCTTGCAATGTGATAGTTTACTCCTACATTTTTTTTTCATAGTTATCCAGATGTTCTCCTTATTCTGATTATCCCGAGTTTCTCATCTTATTGTCATTATCTAAGGAAGTTCTTGGCTTGACTAAAGCAAAGACTTACACTCTGTAGTTTTTCTAGGTGGCCATTTCCAAAATTTTGGCATACATCAAAATTATTGATGTACCCTTGTTCTACATCTTCTAGTCCTTTGTGCAGTAAAACCAAGAGGCCAGAAAATGTAGCATAATTTTTCACATATAGCTCTGTGCACAGTTATTTTTTGTATGCTGTAATTTAAAATACAAAGGACATCTCTTCTTTTACAAGGAAGTTGGCTTCCACTTTGGGTTTGTGGTTCTTTTTTGAGACGCCTTTTCCTTTCTTAATACAGAATAGAGGGACACTCTCGACTTAAAAATTCCTTTTACTGTTAATAGTATCTCTGTTATAGAGCATTTATGGAAGTGCTACAATATTTGGTTTGCAACCAAACTCTTACTCTTGAGAGGTTAGTTTTATGGGTGTCTTCCTAAATGAATCCTAGGACTATACAGTATGTTTTTTTAATGCTTTTGAGAGAATTCCTAGATATGACTTCAGGTTGTTAGACAATGCCCTTCAGAAACTTTTACAAAATATTCAAACACAATGTAACTTTCATAGTAGTGAGTGAAATTCACTGTATGCTGTTAAATAGAAGCAACTAATCCTAATTTCTATGTTTTCAATTCCTGAAAAAATAGGTTTTATGAGGACTCAATTCAGTTCCTATTTAACTTGCTCAAGTTTCCCAGATGCCTTATTCCAGATGACAGCTACTTGTTTTTTGTCAGACTTTGAGGTGTCTGTAAGACTGGATTCCAAAATGCCAATGCCATGATAGAGTTTATATCAAATTTGGGCAGGGGACAGGGAGGAAGAGAGAGAAGGAGTTACTGGATGAACGTAGTTCGTTTTCAAAGGACTTAACACACTCATGTGGCCTGGGACATACCTGAGGTCATATTTCATTAGCCTTTGGTAACAAATTGAGTTTAGCTCTCACTGATACTAAATAATACTGATCTAACCTTGTCTAGACCTGTAAGGGGCTTTTTTCTCCCCACTCCATCCCCCATCCCCAAAGATTAAATGAATTGTACTGGTTATGGATATTTATGTTCCAACAGTGCCTTGTGAAATCTTCCACAGTGTGGTTTATTTAGGAGTAGACCATCTGAACCTAATTGAGTTTCTTGTTTTCAGTTTGTTCAGGAACTATTATTATAAACTTTTCACTGTGGAAATAGTAATTGGCTCTTACAGTGTTCTAACCCTGTCCTCATTTTCCTCTTTTGGTAACCCATTTGATGAACTGTGATGTTTGCTGGGATATGTGATTAGCTGTGGCTCCCTCTTTCTTTGGTGGTTATCCACACTGACTCCCTCAGTTATCATGACAGAAACAGTCTTCTCTCCCAGCCTCTACCTGCAGCCCAGGTTCCTCTCTATTCTAGGGGCAGCTGGCACCTACCCTGCCCACAAGTAGAAAGGACAGGAGCACAGCCACGCTCCACTTTCTTTCTACTACTTCTGACACTGGGGCAACCTTTACATTTCAATCATCCAGCATATCTTATTTAGCTTTGTACTGCTCTTTCCTACGGTGGTTGGCCAGAACAAGCAAAACCTAAGAAGTACCATCTCTCTTCAAATCTATCCGTATTCCAGGAGAGGTTTCCAGAGTAATCCAGGAAGTTACAAAGCTGTTCCTGAACAATACTCCACTGCTTTCTATTAAATCCAACTTTAAGATGCCTGGCTGTGCCTCCTCAAGTGTTACTTTGCTTTGAAGTCTTCTTAGTGGTAAAAAAGGGTGTCAAATTAATCAGATTGGCACAGGACTACCTAGGAGTGTGTAAAGTCTTAAGGTACTGTCTCAGTTGGTTTTGATCAGTGCACAGTTCCATCCTGAACTCCTGAGCCATTTCTGCTCCCATCCTCAGCTGTGCCACTCGTTTGGGACTCACTTGTATGAGTACCTTTATGTCTGAAAAGGACTGATCTTGTGAGTCATCACCAGCTTTACCCAGTATACGTATTATCTTCTAAAAAAAACTTGCCCAATATAGTGTGGTGATTTTCAAGAACATTTGCTGCTACAGTCTGAAATGCAGCTGCCATACAGAGTTTACTTCGAGTTTTATTCCAGTGTCTTTCCTCAAGGATAAACCTCAGACAGCATTCTGTGGTTTATTGAGCGTAAATGCCTTGACCATATCAGCATGGAGCAGTGTGTGTTCTTGTGCTCTGATCTATTTATACTTTGATAATGAAATTGGTATTGTTTTTTACCTCTCCACAGGGCACTAATTGTAAGAACAAATGAAAATGCAAGTGTTCTTGTTCAAAACAGCAGTAAGTATGTTTTTAACTTGTTAATTCAAATGGAACTTAATTAGGGTAGGCATGTATTTACTGCTGTCCTGGACTGAGGTCACTAAGACCTGGCACTGTCAAGTTTTTGATTTGGTTGCTACAAAATGATTTATCTAGGCGAAAGAAAAACTTGCTTTTGTCTGGAGTCCTAGGTCTCTCAACATTCCGTGATTAGTTTCTTGAGAGCATGGGTTTCAGAACACTCTAACAGCATATATTAGTTGTAAACCTCTTATATGCTTCTTCAAACTAACCTGATAGGTAGAAACTTCTGCTTATGCACACCTCCCCTGTGCAAGGGAAGTTACAACTGCTTGCAACTGATGTCATTCAGGTGAATGTTAGAAAGGTGTCCCAGTTGGATTCCAGCTATTTCAAAGTTCAGGAATACTTCTGGACGCGTCCGTGGCTTCAAGGGGAAGAACCTGAGAAGTTTGAATTCAGACCCAAATGTTTGGAAAGAGCAGACACCGGCTGTAAGCCCTATAATAAATACTGCAGAGAAGGGGAGGTATCCAGCTGGAGCCTCTGGAAGTTCACCGTTAGTGGCCGTGGTTGTTCATCAGGCCACATTAACATGCAGGAATTCCACCTTGATTGTGAAACAGAACGTTTGCTTTCAGGAAAGGAAGACTGTGAGGGGAAAGCACAGTCTGGCTGTGCCCTTGATGAGGGATCCGATCTTGTTACACTGTGGTTTGTCTAGAGCAGCTCGAGCCTTGTTCTCCGAGGGTGGCATTTCTCTTACTTATTTGTTCTTTGTTTAGCCCTGCGTTTTTACGTGCTGGCTGCAGGTTAGTCATTGCTCAGCCAGCAGCTGTACTGGCCAATTCGGAGTCGCAGAGCTGAACTAAAACATTCGCTTGCCTGTTCATCCCCCGGCTTCCCAGGATTTTCAGTGGTAAATCTGGAAAATGCATCTAATCCCGCTGAAGCATTCTCCAGCTTTTTTGACATGAAGGATCGTGTGGTGGCCGTTGTGATTTGTGTGCAGCAGCGGAGTCTCTGGGACACAAAGCAGTGATTAGGAGCTGGGTGATTTGCAGGAAAAGGGGAGAGGTTGTTTGCTATTTCTGGGTTAGGGAAGGAAGGCAGTTAAACTTTATATTAATGAACCGACTAGAGGAAACAGACCCAAAATCCAAAAAACCTGCCAAACATTAACTTTTGTTGACGGTAGAATTTGTTCGGTTTATACACCTGCTGTAGAAGTGCTTTTTATCGGAAGTTGGCTTATTTCCAGAGATGAATATAAGCCTCTGGCCAATAATAGACAGAATAATAGAGAAGCAAAAACAAAATCACAAGCATCTGTCTGCAATGATTTATTCACATTTTCATCCACATGGAAAGCAAATGTTTTGATTAATTTGCTGCCAGTTTACTTCTCTTGTTTTCCTTAACATTTTTCTTTATTATTGAATTTTCATCTTAATACGAATAGTCTGCTATATATTGAGATACATTGTTTAGCTTGTAACAATATAATTGGAAAGAAAGATGAAATTGAAGATAGCAACTGAGATACAATAAATTAAAGTTTATCAGATTTGTTTTCAGATCCTTGCTGCCTCTTTACTGTGAAAGGTAGAAACCTAAAACTTCATAATTTATCCTTGTTATGGAGACGGTGGTGCTGACAGAGAGGTTTGTGGTGGCTGAGTAAACTTAAAAAAAAGGGGGGAAAGAGAGAGAAAGAGAAATACCTGTGATTTCTTAAGATGGACTGAATGTTGTGCTCTAACTTTCTGTCCATAGATATGGTACAGAATGTGGAAGCGTTTGGCTTCAGAATGGTCTTGCCAAATATACCCAAGGGGAAATGGAGGTGTTTCATCTGATGCTGTCACTCCTGGTGAACTTGGACTCCCATGCACAGCTGGTGCAGAAAACAGGGAAGATTCCATGCAGAAGCAAATGGATAGATATTCCTTGCTAGGCTGAACTGAACTGTTGGATCCAGTCTGGGGCAGAGGAAAATCTAAAGTGGTATTATTTGAGAACTTAGGAATTGTTTCCACAAAATTTTTGCAGTTATATGTTGCATGTATCAAAATAAGCACGTTGACTACTGGGTGCTTGCCTTGGGAAAAATGCCCAGCTCTTAGCATCTTCTGATCTGCCCACTGTGGTGCTCTCACAGTGGCTGACGCGGAAATGAGTGACTCTCCCTTGCCACATACCGGGAAGGGGCGGCTGGCTCTGGCCATGGGTGCCTCTCGGCCAGCTTTGGGAGGCCCACCATCCTCCTGGCCTCCTCCTGTGCAGTTCCAGGAGAGCACTGCGGAGCCTCGTGGCCTCCAGGCTCTCCTCTGCTCTCCACAGCAAGCTGAGCAATTCCCACCAACTGCTTTGATCTTCGGGAAGTAGCTGTAATTTATTTAAATGAATGGCACATCTAACTTTCCTGTTTGCAGTTGGAAAAGCTGGATCCTATTTTCCATGGGCTTACTCCTCCTTCCGCCCCCACTCTCTCCTCCTTCCCCCAGAGGAGGACAGTGCTGCCATACGGCATAGCAATCCTCAGTGCTGGAAGTGGCCAGTTCAGGACAACTGGAAAGGAATTTGAGCCATTACTGGAATTCTAATCGCAGACTCTTCTAGAAAAGGGCTTAACAGCTTTTTGCTTGTCCTCTTGGGTCTGATGTTTGACAGGAAATGAGTTTGAAGGGTTCAGGAGCAGGTCACAGAACTCGCCTTGCTGCCAGCTGCTCTGCCGACCTTAACAGTGCGTTTGCAGAAATCTGATCCACTTGCTTATTATTAAAGCCTTTTCTCTGAGCAAAGTTACTTCCAAAGCCAGGTCCTACCAGACGTATTGCGAGCATATTGCATCCTCGCCTCGCTGAATTCTTCTCCACTGACACTTGTTATGACCTAAGACTCCAGCCATGTGAAAAATGCTGTTTTGTAATTCAAGGCAGAGTGAACAATTGTGTTTGCAGGCATGTTTATGTTTGTCTTTTGTAGCACTTACTTTGTTTGTCCTTTATGTGCCCATCTGCGGGATCTCAAAGAAACCCAAAGAGTTTCCCAAGCTTGCATAATCAATATTAGACTTCATAAAATGCCTCAGACCTGGTCTCAAGAAAGCAATTTTAACGGATGGGCTGACTGTTTCCTGTGTAGCAGCTGAGAAGTGTATTCCCAGGCAAATTTAAAAACAAAGTGGTGTCCATACTTTCTTGGAATCCTATTGGCAAGTCAGTGTTTTTCAGACTAGCACGAAGTTCAAATAGGCCATGGAGACCGATGGCATGTCCCGCTTTCTTCACTGTGTTTCTGATTTAGAAATCGCTTTCCAAATTAAAAATATCAGAGCAGACAGACCAAATCAGGACAGCAGGGAAGCCATGGAGGTACATTGGCGGGAATATTGAAAATAAAAACCTATAGCAGAAGTACTCTTGATCACCTGCTTTGACAGTGTTACATCTTCCCAAGAGAACAGTTTGGCAACTTTCTATATTATCTTGTAGGGGGACATGTCTAAAGAATAATCCTTGCTCAGAGCGTCTGCTTCCAACCCAATAGGCTTCTTTTCCCCTCCTTTTCCTCCTGCCCAAGAAGGTTAGAAGTTCTTAAGGAGATGAAATTAAAATAACAAAAAATAGGTAAGACTAACTGGCTATATCACTTCATTTTTTAGTGTATTTTTACTTCTCTCTCATATCTTTGCTTCTGTAGGAATTTGGCTTATCTGCAGCTTTTGCTGCCTTAATATATTGGCCAGTTTGCACTTCAGTTCATCCTTCTCAAATGTCTGCTCTCTTTCCAGAATCAGCTGTCCTGGAAAACTAAATGTGTGCAAATACACTGACAAAAAACAGACACATAGAATACACAAATGTACCATTATTTTGACTTCTGAGTTTAACTGGTGAAAAGTCCTCCAGAAATCTTGAACAACAGCTGGAACTGGCTTGCAAGCTCAAAAGATCTATCATTCATGGATAACAATTACTTCAGCCCTAATCTCTTGTGTTTCCTGCCCCAGTTTAAAAATTATTGTGCAGGCCAGTCTACTGTTAATGCAGACCTGAATGGTAACCCTCTGATCCAATGGTGTGATTGCCAGACTTGGTAGAACCGAGCGAAAATAAGATATACTGTTTGCTGCAGCACTACATATGTACAGCACTCTACAGAATGAAAAAGCCAGGAATTAATAACAAGTAGGATTCTGACTTGAAATGTTTCTGGTCTCCTTGTCTTCCTTAGGGGTTCTTACAAGTCCTGCTGCCTGTCCTTAGCTGCACTCTCTGAGAGGAACTACTTCTGTCTTAACAGGAGCTCTCCTTTAAATAAAGAGTGGAAACACAGCAAAACTATCATATTAATTCCTCATGCAATGACTGCTGTGAGTATGGGTAAGTAGACTGGATCATGAATGGCATAGATAATGACAAAGCCAGCTGAAGAAGTTGAAACTTATTCCTCAGGACCTCCTCCTCATAGGATGCAGTCAGGGTTTTCTGGGTAAGAGCTGGAAAGGGACAGGGGGGAAGAAACCTGCCATGCTAAAGTAACAACAAAACCCATTAATGCACCAACAGTCTGGTCCTTTCGCAAGTTCATCCTACTCTGAAAACAGAGCCAGTTCTCTTGCTGTCGATGCAGAAGCTGTAACAGACTGCATAGTTTCCCATAAGAGCTCTTGAACCTAGAAAGAGTGACCAAGTTCCTTAGCAGGAACACCCTGTGCCTTTCCTCGCACAGTCCCAGACGTGCATGACCCCTCAGGTAAAACCTCCACACTTTCAGCAGCACAAAGTGGCAGCTCAGACTCACACGGGATCCAAGTACTCACATGCCACAAGTGAGCCTTCAGGGTAGAGGATATGTGGGCACAAAGAATCACTGACTTTTAGATATTTATGAGCTTCTGTCATTTTCTGTGACATAACAATATTTTGGGATGCCATCAGTGCATCAGGAGAGATGTGTTTAGAATGTGCAAGATGAGAAGTGTTGGGGCAGTGAGACAGAGAGAGTAAGTTCGCGCATGACATACCTCAAAAAAGCAGCTATGTTAATTAGATTTCTAGATGAGATGAAACATGAGACCAACCTTTGCAGCAGGAGTCAGTACTAACTTTAAAATCAGAACAAACATGGAATTTTTTCTCTTTTTTTTTTTTTTCAGTTGCTGAAAGATACCTTCTTGAGATAGGCCTAATTAAAAGGTTTCCTCCCATAAACATCACTGTTTTTAAGACGTTTTGAGTACAGACACAGAGGAGGCAATTTGTACTCCACATTTGTTATGAATGTGTTTCATTCAATTTAAATTATGAGGAAATGAAAGTGTTAGTACAGCAGTAATGGAGTTGTAACATAGCTCTGCAGTAAGACTGGATTTATCTGGTAGACCATCTGTTCCAGCCATCCAATGAGGATGAATATTTATTCTCCAAAATGACAAAATTGTCAAAATTATCTTAATTCATAAAGTGCTTCTACCTAATTCTTTGAATATCATATCCTTCTTGTTAAGGAAATTGACTTGTATTCATCTGTAGGTGGACTCGTATGAGGGAGGCAACAATGAGATTGGAGCGTGGCATAAGCACACTGAAGGGAGAATGAAGCAGCTGGAGGATGACCAAGTGCAGTGCTAGAGGAAGACATGGGAAGAGAGACAAAACCCCATCTCAGTAACTTGATTTACAGCAGTCATACAGTTGCAAAAGCCATAATAGCCTGCTTCTTAGTTGATGGTGACCTGCTAAGACAAGGACTCAATACACTGTTCCTTTAGACCATGTAATTTGTCCATGGGTTTGCTAAGGGCTTTTCTAAACTTGAGGTTAAGGCATGAGGATCCAAAGACTCTAACCACTTGGTGAAGGGGTGGTCAGTTTTTCTGACCACTTTACTGAAATACCTGTGTGTTAGGGGCCACAGGACCTAATTCCCTTCTACATCTGCATCTCCAAAACCAGAGAATGAAAACCTTCAAAAGTAGCTCACAGAAAGGAGAGCGCAGTATGTCTCCAGAGGCCTTATCTCCCTGTTGCAGGGGCTGTGGTTCTGCTTACAGACTTAGCCTGATCCCTGCCTCGGCACAGCACTGGTGTGATGATGGCCTGTGGACGTTGCCCTGGAAGTGTGTCAGCCTCACAGGTTTCCCTCTTTGCCCCCATGAACATAATTAGCTGATTCTTTTGATCATTCAGCTGCTTCTCTGCATCCTAAAAAGGTAAGAACGGCAGCTTTTAACTACTTCTCTGCTGGCTGACTTTCTGTAAGTGTGCCGGCAGTTTAACAAAGCCCACTGATGAAACAGACATCAACAAGTTAGTTCAGCCTTGGAAAGGGTACAGACAGGAATGTTTGTGGAGGAGATTCAGAGCACAGACAGCTACTGACCCAGTGAAGTCACCTGGATGAAACTGCTGGACATTGCCTCACTGCCTACAGCACAGCTCCAAGGGATTCTTTTGCTTATGTTTTTGTGGGTTTGTTTTCTTAAAGAACAGCATTCCGTTTTACCACAGTGGAAGCCCAGAAACCAGCACTGTTCTTGACTGGGCCTTTGATTCAGAAAGTTCATATCAGAAAACAAAGAAAAAAACATGACCCAAAAAATAATAATGATTCCAAGAATCATTAGTTTTTCCTTTCTGGACAAGGGCCTGAAAAAAAACTTGCTTGTAAAGGCAGAATTTCAGGGGAAACTCCAACTTAAAGAGTCATCATTGACTCACAAACCAAACAACTGTAAATGATGAATAAAGAGCAGTTTAAGTCAAATCTGCATGTGGATTCTCCCATTTTTGTCATGCGCTATCAGCTTTTCACGTTTGCAGGTTCTCCTCGCTGTTGTAAAGGAGCTGTTTGAGAAAACAGCGAGCTGGACTGCACAAGTTCAAATGTGCAAGTTCACTGGGCTGGAGAGAAGGAGCAGAGCAACACTATTTTCTGCTATCACCCCTAGTCATCCTGGGTATGCGAGCAGTTAAATGGGTGGAAAAAATGTTGAAAACAAATGTTGTTTTCTGAAGTTGATGCTGTTCACAGCAATTCACCTTTGAGTGCTGAGGTTAGATGCATTGAGTTTTTAATGCCTCATGGGGTCTGTGATTACCTTAAAGGAAAATGCCGATTAAATATATTTTTCTGAAACAAACTTGATCCTTCTTGCACAGCCGCTTTAGTAATCATCTCATGTGGCCCGATCTAAAAAATCCAGTGGAGCTGGAATGGGATTCATTTAGTTGACTTCAATAAGCTCTGGATCAGATCCATGGGGAATGAAGAATGACTTTCCCCTAATCTCTTAAATTCTTTTCCTCTCCCGTTCCAAAGCAATTACAAAACTGGTGAAATGGAAGGAATGGTTTCTCTTGGTCTCGTGTTCTTCATCAATCTTCAGGTTTATTTTAGGCTATAAATTGCCCTAATCAAGGATGCTTTCTTGTTTTTGTCTCACAATGTTTAGCTGCAGAAGGCCATGTTTACTGCCTTTCTGCAGCTGCTGTTGTACTGGGATTGTTTATCTACATAGTGCCTGTCTGCTGTGGCTTCTTAGGTATTTCACAATCCGAGAAGCAAAAAACTCTTTAGTAGAGTTTTCAAGTTGATAAGAGAACCGAACCACAATGTTCTCAGAAGAAATCTATCAGACTGAAAAAGCAAGTGTTTTTCCCTCCTTTTTTGAAAGCGGCACTGAGGGCCAGCATAGTAATAGCCATTTTTTTGTGGCTGGCTGTGCTGTCTTGTGGTGCTACACGTCCCACTTAATTACTGGCAGAGCACAAATGTGTGTAGCCAACATTTTGCTTAAGGGTTTGCATAAGCCTGGTAACGAGATACATACGGTGGGTTTGTATAGTTGACTTGTATGTCCACAAACATTGGGCAGGGAATACTGCCATTCTGCAGCCAAAGTCCTTGTAGCTGCACATCACTACAGCTGTCCAGTGTTGCAGTGTTACCCAGCGAGAGCTGGGCTCTTTAGCCAGGCTTCCCCAGATGCATTGCCACTGCTGTGTGAAAGCCTGGAACTTTACATGGTGTGCGTCATGGCATTCAACTGCAAGAAGATGGAATTTTGAGGCTTGGAGTGAAATTTGAATTCCCATGATTCTTCTTATCCTCACATCCATCTTGTTTTTTGCAACCCAGCCAGCACCAGTTTAAAAACATTGGCAAGGATCGAGAGGTTCATGGTGATGAATATAAACAGGCTGTTGCAAACATGTCTGAAGACATGCAAAGTTGTCAGGACCAGGGCAATAAGGGCAGCCAAGGAGGAGTCTGGCACCAGGCTCAGAGAACTTCACCCCTACACGACTGCCTTGCTTGGTGGAGCGCGGTCCGCCTTGGGCGGTCAGTGACGACTGGCAACAGGTTAATTTTGCAGGTCTGGAGTTGCAGATGGGTAAAATCCCTCATGACCAAAGACCTCTGCAGGGGCAGCAGGAGATGCCTTATGTAAAGGCAATTCTGCCTCTCACTCATGCTTCTCCATCATTGTTAGCTGCTGACCATCCATGCCAGGCTGGCTGACCACTGCTTTTGTGAGTCCCCAGGTTGTTTGGTTTCGATGACTCTGCTTTGAGGATTAGGACTGCTCATGGAAAAATGTGGGTTGTGCTTGGTTTGGAACTCATCCCACATGCTAACATTGTGATGTATAGCCTCCATCCTCCCCTTAAGTGCGTGGCTGGAGTGATGAACATGCAGAAATGTTTTATTTGGGGGAGAGTTCATGTTTTGTACCAAAAAGAGAGGATTTCTAATAATAAACACATTTTGTGTGGGTGTGTGATGAGTTGTTTGTTTGCTTGATTGTTCACGGGTCTTTAAAACAATTATTAGTGAAAGATCATAAGTATGTGTCCTCAGTGCACACTGGTCATTGAATGTTTGGGATAAACTGTCCTATTGGTAGGATTCAGGGAAAAGGGTTCTGCAAGGGCTCAGAATTCTCTTTGCCATCACTTCATGCAGAAATGCGTGCTGATGGGTGCAGTGTGCCCCAGAAAAGGGTGGTTGCAGAAGCAGGGGCTTGCAGAGGATGCTCAGGATACAATCTGTCATCTGCAGTGGGCTTTTAGAGCCTGAGTCCCCGTGTGGATGAAGCAGGCTGACTGTTCAAACTCTGCAGCAGCTGCATCTGTGAGCCCACTTCTCTGTCCCCTGTTTTCAATTCAGGAACCCTTTCCTCCACTGCTCTATCTCTTTATTCGCCTCCTGGGATGCCCTTGTGAGCATTTTGAACATGTCGTCATCTCTGGAGCTCTTCTTTTTCCTACGTAGATTGGACAAGTATTTGCTTAACGACAATAGGAGCCCTGTCCTTAGTTGCCATGAGTTGTCAGCTGTTGGGGGGAAGGAGAAAATGAGCTATTGTAAGAATGATGCTTTCATGCCAACTGGAACAAAGAGCTTGGGTTGTTCCCCCTTCCCCCTTTGTTTTAGCGTTCTGGTTCTTCCCAGTCTTGGAGACAGCAAGACATTTTCAAAATCTTTTGCCTTTAAAGAATGTGGGGCATCAGCCCACCTTGAGGACAGGAGTTTAGAAAAATTCAGTGCAGATCAGATTGACATCTGCATCTGTCCTTACAGAGCTTGTTGTGGCAAAGGGAAAACAATTTTGCCAGCAGAGGCAAGGTGGTGTTTGTTTGCACATTGGTACTGGCTGTCCTCACTTAAGCAGGTATCTCTTTCCCAAAAGGCATCAGACAAACAGAGTTTTTGCACTGGAGTGGAAGGACACCACTGGCTCTGAATGGTACCATCTGTTATGAGTCACTTTGAGAGAACTGCACTGCTGTGCAATTCTTTTCCCTAAATTAGATTTCCTTAAGGTTGTTCTTATTGCTTGGTTCTCTTACCTTTCCCAACAACTGCAGTCAGCATGAGTTGCACAACAGTTAAGTGACCCAACAGTCCAGAATGAGCTATGTGAAACCCTCGGTGTGCCTTGGGCCATTTGTATTTTTGCAGTCTCTGGCTGCTTTGTCCTAATCCTCAGCTGCTGGTTTGCCACTATGGTTAGAACTTGTCTTTCTGTTCTGTTCCTTAGTGCAGTGCTGCAACCACAGTTAGGTGACCATGGAGGGTGGGGGGAAAAGGAAGTGTTAAAACAGGATGGTGTAAGCAGCCAGATGGTACAGGGCAGGGCTGAGCAAGTGAAGTGGTCATTCTTGCTCAGCATTAGAAGCAATCCAGAGAGCCTGAGCTTTTTCCAGTGTGGCCTCTACTTGGAGTGAGTGAGAGATACTACCTTTAATTAAAACAGCAGGTGAGGATAGTGTAGGTGAATACAGCAGCCCTTGTAGGCTACCCGCAACCAGGCTGTCTTGATGATACAACTGGTAGGGCAAGAGGAGCTCTGACACAGTAGAAACATTCCCACCTTCAGCTCTGTGGTGCATCCTCTTTCACTGATGAGCACCAGAGGTTTCAGACTGTCTCTCCTCCGGCTGAACATACTGAGATTGAGGGTTTCACTGTTACATCGGTCCTGTTTGGCTCCCTGATCACCTGAAGCAGGGATGGATTTCTTCTGTGATGCCCACAAAGTACTGTGATGGATTTTATTGGAAGTATATCACCATGCAGGGAGCAGTAACAGATTTTGAATTCACAAACAACTTTTTGGGGTTTGGGGTATTTGTTACGTTTGTTTTGTTGTTGTTGTTCAAGTAGAAAATTTTTCTGATCAATGCACAGTAAATTACAGCTACAGATAAGTCCTAAAAGATGCTATAGTGTAGATTATCCAGTCTGCTGATGGAATCCTGGCATTGGGTTATATTGAGGATTTGTCACAGGCTCATCGTAGTTTAGACTTCTTCCACTATAGGTTTAGGTCTGATTCCTAAAACTGTAATTTGTACATGTCATCCTTTCCCTCCCTAAAGCCTCATTAAATGTATATTTTAGCAAATTGCTATATGTTTCTAAGACAGTTGACTGACCCCTAGTGCTTAAGGGAATTTAACAGGAGTGTTGGAGCTGCAGTGGGATGATGGATACCATCAAGCCGTAGGACAGCTTGCAAGACGCATCAGATGTGAAGTCAAAATGTGTGCACATATGAGGGACAAATAGACTCCAGCAATAAAAATAGTTCCCTAATGCCATATGAGTTAGTATGTTCCAAGAGCATTAATCAATAGGTTTACTTCAGGAATTATTCTAAGGCTGAAGGGTAATCCAATCAGCAGCAGAAGGATATTGGTGCTGCCAGAAATAAAGCTGCAAACAGCATAGGAATTTGAGAAAATGCATTCAGTACTGCATTTGTAATGAGTTTACATATTTGTATAACTGCAGAATGAATTAATTTTATTCCCACTGCTTACAATACAAGGAAATCTGGGAAGATAATATTTTCCACCGATAGTGATAATAAATGTGATCTGTATTAAGTAGTTAAAAATGTTTTGAGCCAAAATTCCATAAAAATTGGAAAATCATGTATGGGCAGTTTTTTCTGAAAACTGGCAAGAAAGTGAACTCAAGGAGTGTTGATGGAAATCTGTGTATTTATCTATACTTATAATGCTGTTGGAAAAAGCCGAGGTTTTATATTGGCTTCTGCAAAAATATGTAAAATGATGAAATGCTACAGGAAACTGAAATTATTTCCCCACCACCTTTCTGTTGCTCAATGCAGCTGCTGTACCAGCCTCCTGTTACTGGAGCCAGGAGGCACAGCCACCTTGTCACTCCCCCAGTTCCTCTGTGCCAGGTTGGCAGGGCTCTCGTTGCCTCTGCTCTGCACTGCCAGCCCCTGGCACCTGGGTGTCCTCAAGGACTCCTGCTTTTGAGTCAGGAGGCGGTGATGTTTCTCCCGTGGGAATTTCTGGTATTTCCAAAACAAGAGTTTTTTTCCCCCTCATTGTTTGAAGAGGGGAAGCTTTCAAAACTTTGTGTCTATTTATGTGGATACGTCAATAAAGATAGCTCTTAATATATATGTCTAGAGCCATATGTGTCTGTAAAATAAAGATATCCCTGAACAAACATATTTAAAGATGAGACTGAGGCCAAATCTACCTTTTAAGCCCCAGATTGCCCCTGTCCCTTTCCAGTCAGCAGACAGGCAGCAGAGCCAGCTGCAGAGATAAGAGTCAGTCTCCCTGCAGCAGGGCGATTAAAACCTCCTGATGTGAACTCCCACAGACTCCAAGCACTTCTGATCCACGTCGGAGCTTGGTGGCACAGGGCAGTTTCCAGCACCAGTGCAGATAGCAGAACCACTACAGCAATCACAGCTGAGCACTAGAAAATGGAAGGAGTGAGTCACATGAGGGAGATGAAAGCCAATGCTAAGTACTGTGATTACTCTATCAAAAGACTGCTATAAACATGTAGTTAAAAAAAAAAGATCCCTAGCTAAACAATGCCATCAGGTGATATTAATTGGTGACACTTTCTAATCTGGGATTCTGAGCTGGTTGCCTACTCTTTGCTTTGCGCTCACCCACCGTGGCAGAGGACCCCAGCGCTGCAGAGGGGCAGGCAGCTCCTGAACCCCTGTTCCACCAAGTTATTTGTGCCGGGACCACCCTGGAAAGGGCTTTGGCAGTGCCCCAGTGATGTGGCAGGGCATGGCAGGGAGGTGCTTGGTTCCCTGGGTGATCCCCGCGTTGGTACGAGCGCTGTGCCATGAGCTTGGGACCAGGCGCGTAGTGATGCTCACTTACTCCACAAATGGGCTTAGCAGAGGAAGATTCAGTTGCAGCTATGTAATCTGAGAAATTATTTGCCTCCAGAGTGGAGACCTAACCTCTAATCCCCAGAGGGATTTTGTAATGCCACTTCCCATACCTGCGCTAGCAGAAGCCAGAGGTTCACTGCAGCCTGTAAAACTTGGCCGGCAATGAGAGTGCATTTCTGGGACCTTGTACTGGCATCGTTTCTGTGTTCCTTGAAGTGGTAGTTTGAAACTTGTTTGTGCATCTCTACATACACTGGCTTTACATGGCTTGAGCCGTGCCATCACTGTAACAGGCAAAGCCACGCTCGGGCAAATTCAGAGGTGTGCTGTGGTTTGGTTCAGCACCCGTGGCTCCCATAGCTATGGCTACTGCAAAGCCAAACCCTCCAATTGTTGGAGTGCTGGGTGGATGGAACCCACCACTTTGCTGCGGTGGTTGCACTCGCAGCTGCTGTGTGTGGCTCTCCTGGCGCTTCAGCAGCTGTTTGCTGGAGCCCTCCTCAGCAGGAAAACCTCAGACTGCAGTCAGGGACACTGGCCGACCCTTGCAAAGAGATCAAGAGCAGGAGAGAAAGGAGAGATTTTTCTCACACTGTTGACTCTTCATGAGGCCAGAGGAGTTAAACCCTACAAGTCCCTTTAAATGTCATGATGATGTAAGGTACCTGCGTCCCACCCTTCTTGGGTGTTCTTGGCTCCACTGTCCTTGACCTGAGTAATTTCAGTACTATTTGTTTTGAGTAATTTTGGTTTTGCTGCTGCATGTCCCTCTGAATAAGAAACAATGTTTCTATTGGCAGCAGTCAGTTCTCCATCCACCCATGTCTGCTCCTCAAGTATGATAAAAGTGCAGAACTCTGACCTTCCCAGCGTGTGTGTGCTTTGTCCCCCCAGCACACTGAGGGCAACGCTTCACCCTTTAAATGTTTGTACGTCCACGCTAATGGCAAAAGCCGTAAGGTTTGGGTCTAGACTTTGAAGGTAGCTCAGGATTTTCAAGTTTGGTTGATGCCACTTGCAAATCCAGCTCCAAATTCTGTAACTTGAGAGCTGACTGTGTGAAATCACTGGGAGCTCTGCCATGCCTGTTTGGGCATGACAGTTTCATACTCATAATTTCCTGGGTTTGAGATTCAGTGTCTCCACCCGAAACAACTTCAAGTAGGGAGAAGCGGATTATTAATAAGGTTAGCTCTCCAGGGCTTTTTTTTTTTTTTTTTTTTTTTTTTTTTTTTTTGGATATTCATATTTCTGGGAACTTTTCGCTAAAGAAGAACGACTGTCCCGAGAAGTATGTCTGCTGCAAATGAGAGGCCTGCACTTCCCATCATCTTCTAAAAAGTTCAATGGGGGTTCCCTGCTAGATCTGTAAGCATACCCTATCAAGTTCGAAGTTATAGAAAGTACCTCTGAGTTCAGATTTCAAGACCATTTGTTCACTATAATTTATTTACACTTCACTGAAATGTTGAATCACTAAATTCATAATATTTGCTGATGCCACTGGCTGCAAAAGGTAGAAGGTGTCACTTACCGGGAGTGTGAATAGACATGTTGGATGATGTTGTGAGATGCCCAGTTTATTTTTGTTAGGTACTGCTTAACAGCCAGGATTTTTTTCTTGCTATGTTCCCAGAACCAACAACAAGGCCAACCCTTGCGTCTCCCCCACTCCTCCTTTTATGGCCTGGAGAGGGAAACGTAAGGCTGCTGCTGTTCATAGGGATGCACAGCTCTGTGATAACAGCGGTGCATGGGGAAAGGGACTAAAAATCTGTCTGTGTGTCTGCCCCATGGCATCTTCAATTCCAAGGTCTTGATTCCTTTTCCTAGATGAGATACTCCCAGTCTGTGCTGGAGTAGCTGCTTTTTGGTGCACGGCTGTAGCAAGACAATTATCTCCTAATGTGATAGTCTTGCTTGGACTGTGTCCTGGACTTAGATTATTATTATTGCAGAACAAAAAAGGTATGTATAAAGTACACACCTATACAGTGTATATAAAAAGTATATACCTGAACAGCAGAGAACTTATATTGTTTACAAGTGAAATGAAATGAGTCTGGAGGAATTTTGTTGTTTTGTTTGTATGCTTACCTGGGTCTTTTTTCCTTTTTTTTCTCCCCTTAAGAAAGGCAGTAAGAGCCTATATTAGAGGAAAGAACCCTCTGAACTATTTGTCAGGGTCACAGAGTGGTTACATGATAAAAAAGGAATGTGTATCCTTGAGCAGACTGTGACTTACTTGACCTGGTGAAATCTTAGGGTCTGTGATCCCATGAGAATTAGACCAACTGTGGAGTTCGGACTTTTTCCTATGCATCCACAGTCTCTTGGTCAGAGGCTCCCTTCACAGTGCTGCTGCTGCTTCTATGTGATCCTGCACAAACCCCTTCATTTCTCAGTTCTTCAGTCCTCTGCTCAGTGAAATACAGAAAATGTATCCCTGCCTCGCAGGATTAACATGTGGCTTGTTTGCACCGTGTGGTGTGATCCGCTGACGAAAGCTATCGTGTAAACTCTGATAATCCAGCGTGCCCGCACTGAAAAGCATGCAGTCTGGATAGTTAGACATGCTTTCTTCTCACTTGCAGAGAAGACAAGTCTTTCAACATGTTCTGTTTTCAGATTTTGATCTTTAACCTTGATACATACGATGGCTGGAAAAGGGAGAGGGTTGGCAAGTGTCTTTCTGGTAGAGATTAACCAGACCAAGCACAGTGGAGCAGCTGGGGGGGATCCCAGTGCTTTCCTGCACAGCACACCTAGCCCAAGAGTAAAGCCTGTGTCATGTCAACAAGAAAAGATCTGCCTCCACTTGGCAACAAGTCCGTAACACTAAACTCGCTTTCTTGCTGTTCTTTCTCTCAGTACTGCTGGTATTTTCTTCACCTTCTTATGTCAGCTTTCTTCTCCAGGCACAAGGCGGGTCACCACTGTGTTATCTTAAATTTGAGATGAGGAAGTGATGCTAAAAGTTAGTCTTTTAACAGCACTTAAGAATCCTTCTTTACCCCCTTGTGAGAGGGTAGAAGATGATGTGGGGACATTTTAGGGGACATTTTGATTTGCCAAGGTATGGAAACTCCATGAAGCAGCCCAGGATTTTAGTTTCATTTGTTCTGTCCTCTGGTTTCATCATTTTGGAAATGTAAACAATGTGCAAAGTATGTTGTTGCAACATCTTCCCATAAGACCAGCATAAAATCACCCTGGTTACATGACTCTCTTAAATCCCTGTCACCCATAATGTTCTTTCCAATTAAATAATTCAAACATATAGGTCCAAATCAAGATGCTCTTGGTCTCTCTTGCTGCCACTATGGCACCTACCATAGAAAAGACAGTAAGGCTTGGCCCCCTTTCTGCAGTGGTCACTCTGCACTCTGGAGCTTGAGTGACAGCACAGTGTTTCGTGCATCTGGTGTCTTTGTAACCCTGGTGAAATGCTGCAGCAGAGCTCTGCTCCTTGGCTTGCCCCAGGATAGGGATGGTGAGGCAGGGTCCATACCAGGCTAACTCCTGGATGTGCTCACTGGGCATACTGGGAATGACTCACACCTACCTCCCCCAAAGGCTCTTTCTCAGTGAGGTTTTGCATGTGCCTGAGCAATTTCCTGAACAAAGTCCTTCAGCTGTAAATCTGGTACATTTGCTTTATGCCAGTAGCGGTATGGTAATAAACAAGTGACCGTTCTCACATTTAATGCCAGCGCATGACTAGCCTTTTTCAGTCTAAAATAAGTAATTCCATGGTCTTGTGAGGGCGACTATGGGGAAAGAGATTCCAAAATACTAAGGACTTGAGGGGATTAGAAAAAAATGCAAACGTTTGTCTTTCAGGTTAATAGCCTGTGTGGATGCTGTCATTTTGCCCTCGGGAACCCGTGGGTTGGCATCCAGGCTGTCTCTGAGCGTGTTGAGAGAAGTTAAAGTATTATTAATACGGGCCACGTTCCACAGATGTACAGCTTTGAGGTGCTGAGGACACCCTTGTTAAAACCTTGGCAGATCATCACAAGCATCTTCCATGCTTCTGGCCTGAGGGAGGTGTTCCTTTATGAGCTGCATTAGTCAGGAAAAAAAGGGGAAGGTTCCAAAACAAAGCCAAAGTTCAAACTTGGGGGGAAAAATTAGCTTTTTAAACTAGCGTGTTATTCTGGGGCATATAGTTGCAGGCATGTGCAAAAGCACAATGAGTTGTGAGGAAGGTGTAAAACTTGCCGAGAAGGGAGCTCTCGAGTTTTCTGCATGGTTGACCAGTACTGACTCCTCTGTTAAAGACTTGCACTTTGACAGGAAGTTTTCCGGCTGAAGCAGACATGTTTCTACCACTGAGATAAAACAGCTTACTGAACTTCAATGAACTTGCAAAAAACATCGAATTTTTTTACTGTAAAAAGCTTTTCATCATGCAAGTAAATGGAATGCGTAGGATTTATGACTAATGGCAAGAAACTTCAGAGCAAAATGAGGTTGTCATAAAGTCCAAAGTCAAAGTCTGTTCCTTAGCACCTGGCCTGCCCAGAAGGCTGCTCAGGGGTATCCTCTTGGGCTGGCCTCTTGCAGCTGCATGAGGAACCTGTTGGTATAACAAGTACTGGTCCTGCTCACTCTTCAGTGAGGATCCTCGACAGTTGCATGAACACATCAGGAGCAGTGTCCTGTGCAGTCCTACCCCACTAATCCCTCTCTTGTAAACACAGGTTAAACATTCATACAGGTGAGTGTTAATCCTCTGGAAAGGGAACAGACAGGATGGCAATTTAAAAAGCATTGTCCTGTTACACTAAAACTTTGTCTCTCTTGTGCCTTTACTTTGAACAAGAGTGCTGGAAGCTGGGTTAAAGAAGTGAGCATGCTTTAAGTTCCTCTCTGCTTTGGACTAAGTATTTTCAACCCCAGATCTCGTGTATGGAAACAGAAGTCCAAATAAAATGTAATTATAATATAGAGTTAGCCTTGCTCCCCATCTCAAAGCTTGGAATCTGGTCATTTTTACAGTATGTGAAAATTCATAATGTCAGGCTGGTGAAGCAACATCAACTTCTGTGTAGCTGAGGATCTTCATTCCCCACCATATTCTTCACACGAGGCAATTTCTGGACACATCAGGACTGCAAAGACTCAAGTGGTCCCTGGAGTGGTCACTGGTTCAGGTAGGGCTGTAGTTTTAATAGTGCTGTGGGGTTTATGCCAAAACTTCCTGGTGACTGAGACAGCAGCTGAACCTGGCTCTGTTCTGGGATTGGTGAAAGACCTCCCCCGAGCAGGAGGTTGGGCTGAGTAATATCCACTGAACACACATTTTGTGGTCATTGATGGAGGTAGTGCTGAGGCTCAGTAAAACGCAAAGCTAAGCAAGCAGCAATGTGGGGAAACACGAGGAACAGTTACAAGAGCATCAGGACACAAAAGGGTGCTGAGGGATGGCATTTGGGTTCACATGCCTGTCTCTATGCTGGGGTTTGCCTACTTCCACCACAGTAAGATAGAAGTGAAAAAATGTAATGCTCCATCTCAAGAGACATCCAGTCTCCTTGAAATGTTTATAGCACTCAAAATTTCTCTGCTTAGAAGGAGCCAAAAAGATTGGTGTGCCTTGGATGAGTGTGTCTCTATTCATATTTCAAAAAATGCCTACATCTTAAATTACCTTCTGCAGGCTGCTATGAAGAGTGTAGTGCCAGGGAAGGGCCTTTATACATTTGTAAAATGATACGTTTTGCTGATGTTGTATCTGTCATCTGATTTTGAAAAAATTAGCATGGAGAAAATATTTCCTATTTTAAATCTGTCTGATTACTCGTCTATGAAGAGTTTATGAATCCAGTTGGCCTGCTGTAGATCTGGGAGGGATTCTTTGGACAAAATACCTAGTGTATTTTATACTTTTTTATCTGAAAACAAGTCATCTTTCTAATTATCCACTTTGAAAAGATGTTCACTGGCTAAATTCAGCAAAATTTTACATGCGCATTGGGAGGTGCTAAAAGAAGCCTGAAAACAGCACTATTTGCTCTTAGAAGAAAACTTTCATCAGGGTGGAGAGAAATTATTTGGGATTGATATCAAACTGTTAATTATTTCTGGAGGGCAAATAAAGTGGGGGAAAATCAATACTGCTCCACAGCCTTTATTGGTAAGTAGGGGATGGTCACGCAGCTCTTTGCACAGAAAAGAGAAACTACAAAATGCCCTGCTGTCTGTGGTACATTTGCAGCAGGACTTGGTGGTTCAGCAAGTGAAGTCGGAAAGGTTTGGTCATCACTCCCCTTTTCTTCCCTGAGCCTTCTGGTGGATATAATGCTGTGCTTCTGACCATTGTCTGGCACCCACTAACATCCTGGGGGAAGGGAAGGTCTTTCATGGCAAGCAGTGCTATATTTGTGGGGGAAGCCACAGCCCAGCCCAGCCCAACAGAAGGGGAGCTCCCAGCCTGTGGGGAGGAGAGAAAGGGTGTGCTGGAGTGGCAGGAAGGGACGCTGCAAGGAGGAGTTGCCCAACCGAGACAGTCTCCTAGAGGAAATCTTGGGCATGTTTAAAGTCTATTTGTCCAGCATCTGCCAAAGGCAGACCCAGAGACCTTGCTGTGTCTTCTGGGGCCTTGTTGAGACAGTCAAATGGATATCCAGGGTACGCTGGAGCAGAGCTAAGCTCAACAGCATACAGCTGTTTTACCCTTGTAGAAAGTCTAATTTACAAAGAGGAATTTTTCCTTGTTGATTTGTATGATTTTCTTTGGAGAGTAATGGTCCTTTGGGCTCTCTGCTTTTTCACTCATCTGTTAAAAAAGCCCCATTTTGGGACATCCCAATTCTTCCAGCCAAGAAAAGCTGGATTCTGCTCCTGGCTTGCTCAGAAATGGTTGCTCAAGAGCAAAATGAAGCATTCCTGTCAGGAATTGGATGCACAACATCCAATGCACTCCAGGGGTCAGAGAAATAGGTCTTAGGGTCTCAGAGAAATCCTCTGCATGGCAGTACATTACGTCAGTGCAGAAATGGACCATCCAACTTTGCATTCCAATAGGAAACACAGCAGCCAGGTGATATGTCCAGCAATATGCAAGCTTAATAAACTTCCTGTTCGACTTGCGGACAGAATAAATAGTTCCATGAGGTCTGCTTGACAAAGCCAAATTGCACACCTCTCCATAGTGCAACTAGAACTGCTACAGTTAAGGGACTGTCAACATTTCCCATCTGGATGGATGATTTAGCTGCTTTGCTTCACACCAGGACTAGCCTGGCGTTTGACTTATCTAGTGCTGCTACAAGAGTCTGTTTTTACTGAATGTAATTTTCATCCACGGGCTAAGTCATTTTTGGGCTTGAAAAAGGAGCTTTAAAGCAGTATTAGAGTAGAAGGATAATGAATACTTAAATACATAATTTTGCAAATCCCTGGAGAATAGGAAGAACTTAGAGGCGGACACACACAGAGCCTGGAGATGGCAAGCAATCTCCCCTCCTTGCTTTTAGTTTTAAAAAAGATCCATGGGATTGAACTAGTACTCATTAGTGTCTTTTCCCCCAGCTCTCTGTTCTGCACTGGATGCTCAGTGTTTTCATGGAAAGCAAACTTATTGCACTGTGTAATAAGATTTGAATGCAAACATTTAATTAACATTATCTGTTCAGAAGCATTGTTCAAACACAAGTTAACCTTTCTGTGCCAAAGCGGAATGAAATGGTGGAACTGAAGGTTGGGTTTTCTCTTCCACTAACCAGTGCCATGGATTGATGTGCTGTTGATGCAACCACTTTCTCAGGTTTCATGTATGGAAGTCTATGATGAAGTAGTAACTTCATCAGTTGAATACTAGTATTTTGACCTAATTCCCTAGGAAATATTCTTCCTGCTGCAAAAACTTGGAAAGCATGATCATCCCTGTGGTGTGAGCCACATTTATGACAAGCTTTCGGAAAGGTAATATTTCACACATAAATACATGACTGTTGGTCCTTAACACTTTCCCGGTTACCAGAAAGAGGTACAGGTCTTCATTGTTCTGTAGTTTTTGAGTGTTACTTTCTTTCCCTTTTTCAGTACTCTGAGATTCACAGTTCTGCCTGCCCTGTAACCCAGGAAGGAGAAGGATGTGGGTCCTGTGCACAGCTGACCTCACCTGGGCTTGACACAGCTGTGGACCTCTGGCCCCAGCACAGAGGAGAAGGATCATATCTACAAAGGTATTTAAGCAACAAGCTCCTTTAATGCCTTTGTGCATCTAAAGCCCTAGAGTGGATCCACCAGGCTCTGTTAAGTAGGTATGTGGAGAAGCTGGACACTGACCCCCACAGTCAACTCAGTAATCATCGAGGTGGAATCTGCCTGCTTATCTCAAGGACGAGGAGGAAACTGAACTAGCAATTATGTTTTGTGAAAGTACAATACAAATTCCTAACCCGGTTTTCAGTCGGGAGAGCATGTTATTGTTGAACAATTGATACCACTTCATGGAAGCTTATTTTCTGTGCCTTAAGGGAAATTCAATTAAGCAAACTTCTATTTTAAAACACTGCTCTTTCCTGTCACTGATGAAGCAATCACAGTTGCAGAACATGGGATTTTCTGGGAGCGTTGGTTGTTTGCTCTCATTTATACTAATTTTGTGGCCTCTATTTGAATCTTACCTATAATACTCCCTGAGACAGCCCACTAGAGACCTAACTGATTTCACTGGTGACTTTGGGCTGGTGTGTGCTTTCTCCCCACAAAGCAAGAAGAAAGGCACATCCCAGAGCTGCAGGAGGCAGTGCTAGAGATGCTGTGGCCCCAGTAAACAGGGCTGTACATGACAGTAGCTGAGGTTTGTGGCATACTCTACCCATAAGCTGTTGCTGACATCCAGACAAGCTTGTTTCTCTGCATAGTGAACTGCTTCTGTCACTGACCAGCCCAGAAACCAAAATGCTCACAAGTGGTATGAGTCTATTGTCTAGCCTTTGCCTTTCCATGCTTGCTACAGCTCAGCAAATACAGAGATTTGAATCTAACGTGACAAGAAGGGTCGGAGTTGGGGGTTAATTCTCTGTGGAATAATTTTGGTGATGGGATGCTACCAGGAAGCTTGACTCTGCATTTCTCGGACACCCCAGATTCCCACAAACTGTGAGGAGAGGACTGTGTGGGCAAGAATGCAGCTTGAGCTTGTAGTTTTTGCAGCTAGAGATATTTTAGCACCTAAGTGAGATGCTCTTAAGAACTCGCTGTGTCTAAAAGACAACCTTTCTAAGTCTGGGACCATTTGTACAATGCTGATTTTTAGTGCAGAGCATGTTTTTATAACCGACTTTATAAATGTTAAATACCAGGTCAATTAAATTTGACAGTGCTGACAGAGTCTTAATTAAATCAGTGTGAACAGTATCAGTCTTGCATAACTCTATTTCCATCAAAAGCTTCAGAAATCATGATTTTTTTCATTGTCCCTTGTAAGGGATGAAGGTCTGACAGTTTTTTTCCATTTCCAGTACTGGTGGTTCATTAATTTGTCCATAATTTTGAGCTTTCTACTCTGTCCCTATCTTTCTTTGGTTCTCTGTTTTGCTTCATTAGCACTGATATTTTGGCTCCTTCCCTACCATGCTATCTAGTGGCTACAGAGAACTCAAGCAGCCTTTCCTGTAAATAACCTTTCTGTCCCTCCATTTAATGCTGGAGGGTACAAATTTGCAGTCCCTCAACAAGGATGGATCTTGCAAAACACCAGCTACTGAGAACTTGTATTTGGTGTCCAGCACTTCGTTTTTTGGGAGGGGGGGTCTGGGCTAAATTGTTATTTAAACACAGTGGAAATCAAGCATGCAAGCAGATTACTGAGCCAGGGCTGCTCCAGGATGCTGGCAATGCATGTGGCTTCTGTGAAATGGGTGCTGGTTAATTGCTGGGTATGCAAGAGTTAAAGGTAATGTAATGTCTGGTCTTGCTGTCAGAATCTCCTACCTGTCTGCCTGTGCAAGGGTGACCGCTCACATGCCAGGCTTTGAGTCATGGGCAAGGGCAGCCACCCGTGCAGATGAGCACAAGCCAGGGCAAAGCCGCACAGGTGAGGGGCAAAGATCCCGGCAGGCCCCCTGGTAGTAGCTCCCTTCTTTCTCTAGTTCCAGTACCTGTGCTCGTGGCACACAGAAGCAGCTGTTTGCTGAGGTGGAGGCAGGAGATGCTCATGCAGTTCCTGGAAATTCAGCCTGCTGGGCTTCTTCCCAGAGACCACAACACTGGGTGCTCATTGTCCCCTTCCGTCACCAGATAGGTGGGTAGCAGACAGCAGAAGTCTGGTTTCACCTGGCCTTATGCCACCCGGGGACAGCTCTAATCTGGAAATGGTGCAAGGGGAACTTAATCTGGACATGATAGCTGGGATCTGGCCTGAAATCTCCTCTTCGACTCAAGAAATAATTTGCTGTCTCTGTCTAAATGTTTTTGTCTGTCTCTGCTTGAAAGCTTTAAATAATTGCACAAAACTACTCACGCATCCCACACTGTGAAACAGATAAACAGGGAGAGGAGCTGAGTGTGTATAACAAGCTGGAATAAAACCAAAAAATACTTAAAACCTGTGATCAACTTGGTAGCACACAGGAGCCACCAGGGAGGGTCACAAAGGTTGACTCAGGTTCTGCTCCCTCCGCTGCTTTCTTATTCCACTTACATCCTTGATCTCCGAGTTACTCATTCTCTGATGACTTGGGCTTGATCAAACCTTCATCTCTTGTGAACATATGTTGTTGCAGTCTTCAGGGAACATGTGGACCAACTTCTCAGGATCTTGAAAGTGCCACCATGTCCTGAAATCCCATTTCTTAGACTGCACTTCATCTTCTCTGTTCTTCATTTAGTGCCCTCTTGCTTTGTGTTCATAGCCCACATGAAGAGGTTTTGTTTGAGACTACTAGAAGATTGTGATCTTTGGTCTTATCTCTCATTCCAGACGTATCCTGAAATGACTCATTCTATCTTCTCCTTTTATTTTACAATGTAAGCATTTCACAGAGGAGGTGACATCTTTCAGTATTTTAGCATTTCATCTCCCTATGTCTTCACATTTTTTTCCACTTTCTCATCTGCATGTTACCAAATTAATTATACTGCACAATGACTTAAAAAAGACAAACAAAGTCTGACAAGGATGTTTCTTGGCAGTTGGTCATTGTTTTGCCTTGGGCCCATAGCTTCGCTTGCTACTCTCCACTGGGTGCTGAAGCTGTTCTTGTGTTTAAAGATAACTGCTCCAAGCATGATCATATCACATTTTGTGTGTGCTTTCAGGAGGGTTTAGTGTTGGATAATCTACCCATTATAACCACATTTCCAGACAATAGCAGGCTGCAGAACTTAGTGTGATAACATATTAGCAAATCTTGTTCATGGTTATTCCTTGTCATTATGTTTAGGTACCAATGGTTTAAGAGCACACAGGAAAAGAAATCAATGGCTGCAAATGCACTCGGTTTTCTTAATCCGCAACCAAAGGTGACGGGGTCTCTGGGCAATGTGTGAGATATTTTTCCATCTGAATCTGTCTGTCAAAGCAGCACAAGCTAAAATAAGATCTTTCTCTCTAATCATGCAGATTGACTAATCACGTTGATGTGACTGGACTGACTTTCATAATGGAGAATTACTGAAAGCAAATTATGAAAAAGCAATCATCTTCTCCTGGGACTCCAGGTAAATTTCTGAAGCTTAATGTGTCTCACAAGTAGGACCAAACAGTCTGTTGAGAGCAGATGAACCAACACATTTTCCACAAACAATACCACAATGATAATTACTTTTGTAGCAGAGCAATTTTTCATGATTTACTTTTCTTCTACAAGCATAGTTAGTAACTGAAGTAGTCAAATTCCATTCAGGATTGAGCACAAGTGACTTTGCTTCAGTTTCCTGTCTTGTAAAGATACAGCCAATGTTTAAAGAGCTGGGAAGTTGTGTTTCTTGTAAGACCTGTTCCTTTAAATTCCTGCAAATATATTTAATTTCTGAGTGCCACATGTCAGTAAAGCCCTGAAAACATGCTAAAGGCACATTATTTCCACATGGGTCAGAACCTATGTCTTTTGCAAGACTAGAAAGGATCTGATCTTGTCTCAAGTTGTACTCCTGGTTCCTAGAAATACTTTTGCTAGGAGATAAGGAAAATGATGTAACCATGGATGTCCACTGGGTATTCTGGATTGAATGAAATCCTCTTCATGTACCCAGGAATGGTCATAGAATAAAAATTACAGATGGGCTAATCATAACACATTTACTGCGGTTTCAGGCTGGGACATCTGGGAGAACAACTATAGAGCAAATTGCTAAAAAGGAAAAATGCGTTCATCCTAACTGGGGATAGTTCTGCCCTTGGATGGCCAGGGCTCCTTACTGAGGGGAAATGCCATCTTCGTTTGACCGGCATTAATTAATGACAGGATTTCCTAGACAGTCCACTCTTGGCCTTGGAGGTGAGCTCATGAAGCTGCCCAGTGCAGGTGAGAAGGGGGTCTCTTGGGGAGCCTTGTCCTTGGAGAAGGGCACTGTGGAAGTCTCTGGTGTATGGGTGAGACTTCATAGCGATATTCCCTGTTTGTCTTCATTGTGTGGAGAATAGAGCCAAATCTGAGTTTGCTCTATGTGCCATCTGCAGGTATCAGGATGAGAGAGGCTTCCCCTCCTGCTGAAACTGTCTTTATGCTTTGCATTTAATGTAAACAGTGTGTTTAGAAACATGTTGTTTGTGGCAGATCTGACATCACAATCAAATTCTATAAAATAAAATGTTCAAGGGGAATCGTGTGTCAGCTGCCAAGCACTGAAATGTATGGAATGGCATTAAGAAAACATTTTCTTAATTAAAAAATGAAAATGAATTCTGAACTTTATCTAAGGGTCACTTTGGGATGATTTTTAGACAGAAAAAATCTTGGCTTTCTGGCAGAACAGCTGTGAGGGAGTGTTCTATTCATTAGAACACAATTTGTCCAAGAAAATATGTTCCAAGTCCTAATCAATTTAGATGAAAACTTGCTGGACAGGGTTCAAGCAGGCCAGTTATGGAGTCTTATAAAGCCAAACCCATATGTCACAGTGGGCAAGAGGCAAGATAATCTTAGCTTACAATGGAATGTTTAAATTTATACAGTGAAGATACTGACATAGGCACAAGCGTTGGTTCTTTTGTGTTTGGTTTTTCTTTTTTTTTTAACTAGAAACATGTGAGGAATCAGAATTTTTAAAGAGAAAGAATATCCCTTTAAGATATATTCACTCATGGTGAATGGACTGTGGCCAGATTCGTCTTTGCTGTAGCGTCTATAGAAAGATTTTTGGAAAAGACCAGCTTCCAAAGCACTAGAAACATAGGTGTCCCTCCAAAGAAGGTCCTTGGCATCACAGGCTCTTGCAGAGTTTTATAATTCCCAGCTGTATAAGGGTTTGGGGTTTTTTTTAATGAACTGCTTTAGCAGTGGAAATTCAGCAGTTTGGAGAAGCTGTTGCACAGTTCACCCTTGGGAAGGTGACATTGTTGTTCAGCAGTTAAATGTACGTTCTTTATGATGACACATCACTACCGAGCACAGAAAACCACAGGATAACACACCCCCCAGCCTTCCTGATGTTAATGGTAGCTATTTTAGGGCCTGCTTTTCTGTCATTCAGTTAATTTCTTCATTATGGCAGAGTTTCAGGCTGCAAAAGGGTATTCAAACAACTTTGAAATAATGCAGATCCATGCTGAAAATTCCCATTGGGATGAGATATAACCTGAGCAATCTTGAATCTGCAGAATATTTCATTTCTTAATTTGAAATGGTTTTCCACCTTGCAGAGTCTTAGCTAAGGTTAATCTCCACCACAAACATAAATCAAGTGTGTCTTTCACAGTAACTGTCCATGCTTCGTAGAAAGTCACAGCAAGAAGCTGGAATCTGAAGTGCCAGCTTACATTCACCTCTTTGCTAATGGGTCCTCTGCTCTCCAGCATCCGTGGCTGCAAAGTGACAAACACATCATTCCTCTTCTCTTGTGACTCTCTTCTGGCACTTGAAGGCCTCCACTGACTTCAGGGGGAAAAAAATTTCTTCTAGCTGTATCTGGCCCTGCACCACAGGGCAGTCCCTCAGTCCCAGCCTCGTTACTCACCAGCCTTCTCCTGTCCAGGGACTGAGACCTGAGTCAGGAGCTCTTTTCTCATCATGACTCCTGTAATTTCAAGTGGCAGTGAAACACCCCTTCGGCCAGTCCTCCTCCTCCTCCTCCTTTGTCCAACAGCACCATCCATGCACCTGCATCCACCCTCTTGACTCGAAGGGGGATTTACCCACATGATGGATGTGAAAGGCTGGATGTGAAAGAGAAGGAACATACAGTATTGTTAAGCAACTTGTGGTTAAAGTCACAAACTCTGGAGACCCCTTGACTACTGTAAACGCCAGCAGTTCGTTGTCCCACAGCCTCTTCCTTCCTTCACGCCCCGCTCTGCCAAGTCGGCCACCTGAGACTCTGCTTATTGCTCTTGTTTTCCCTGGCTCTCTTCACTTGTTTACTTAAAAATCTCTTTCCCTTCATTTGAATTTCTTGCAGGAGGGTCTTATAAGGACACCTACTTTAATCAGAATTTCCTGTGAGTTAATAGGCAGCTTTTTCTGAGTTTTACATGTTTTGAAATAAAAATGGAATCATTTCTTAACTGCCCCTTTCCCAATCTCTGCTTTAAACCCATTTCTTATGGAAAGTCATGGTTTTAAAGGCCCGGTTTAAAAGACAAACTCTGTAGTGTGGAGGAGGAGGAGGGGTGTTTTGGATGCAGCAGGACAGCCTGTCACCCAAGGGAAAACAGTCGACATGCTGCTCAAGCTGGCTGCATATTTTCGTTTCAAAAAGCACTCCAGACTAAAACCACCTGTGAGTTAGTCTAGCCTTTCCGACTGATTTAGTAGGGCTTAGTGCAGAGTGTCCCATCAAAAGGCACACTTATTTTCATCAGGCAAATGAATCAGTTTTTATGTGTCAGAGTGACAGCTCATTGGGATGAACTCGTTAAAACCTTGTAAAACAAACTGTAAGTGAGAGGTGCAATATTTCATTATTGAAACCTGGAGGATAGACAGGCGTCCTATGGAAAAGTGAGTCATACTCTCTGTGGTACATTCTGTTCATTCCGTTACAACAAACACGAGTGTTTGTTTGCTGAGTCCATCAGCATCCAGCTATAAACTTGATTAGGAGGGCAAGTTCCTCAGACCACTGCTGAGTTCGTATGTGCACGGCTGTTTGGTCACTTGGTTGTATAACAGCACCAATCATGTCAGACTGCCATTCCAAAAGGAAATAACAGCACTTCCCTCATTTCTTTCAAATCCATCCCAAATTTCTATTAAAGACATCAAAGCAATTACTCTAATACTTTCCATGCTTTCTGAACAACTCATCTTTTAAAGAAGCTGCTGGAAAATAAGGCACTACTGAAGGTTCCTTAGTTTCAGGGTTTGAGACTCTTAAGAATCTCATGGAAAAAAAGTCAAAATAAGAACCACAAAGCCATCTTCTTATAAAACCTTCTCCATATTTTATATATTAGTATTAATTTCTGTGCTACCAGTTGGAGTTGGTTTTACAAGCTACATGCCAGAAGATAAACCAGGCTGTTCGTGACTGCAGAAGGTAAATTAGCTGACCAAATGTGTTTATTGCTATCATTGTTGGAAGACGATGGCCAAGGGAAGGACTTTTAAACAGGATGATGGTTGGCTGCATCTAGAACTAGCAAGGAAATAAGGGACTGTCTGCTGGAAACAAGGGCACTTCTGGGAAGGAAGTTTCTATGCAGCAGAAGTAGCACTTTGGAAGTCTGATTCTTGCCCGGTTATAAGAATGGGCAAGGTCTCCAAATTTTTAAATGCTTGCTGCGTTCCTGACGAGTGTAGATGTGGTAGGAGGGATTGCTGCTGACTTCAGCAGGAAGAGAGCTGGAGAGAAGCCATGAGTTAGAAACTTGTGGGGTTGCGGCTTGAAGTGCTTCAGCTATTTCCATGGAATGACTTGCTCACTACAATCACTTGTCTAATGCAGTGCTTCAGGAAGTGAGGTCACTGTCCTGCAACATCTGAGAGGAAGGGCTGAGGACAGTGAGCACCCCCTGTGTGGCTCTGAGGCATTCCCAGCTCCCGGGGTGCATGATGGTACCCTTAAGACTGCTCATTTTGCTGACTTTTTTTCTTCCACCTGTCCACATGTCAGAGGGGCAGTAGCATGCTGCTCCACACTCCCTAGTGCAAGAGGAGACCACATGGAAAAACCTTGGAGTAATAAACAGCATAAGACTGCAAACAGAACGGCTACTTCACTCCTCAAACTACCATGAACCTACCATGGGGTGTTCATGTAGAAAATAAGGAGTCTTTTGCCTTTTCTCTCTGGCAAATAGCTGGTAATAGTTTTTGGGGTGCTTTCTGCACCAATAATAGCGTGTTTTTTTTCAATTTTTATTCAAGTTATCCAATTACTAAAGCCCATTCCTTGTTTTCAGTCCCATATTTTTATCAGGTATTTTTAGCAGTCAGGGAAGACTCTGTATTGTCCCTCTTCAGGCTCCTTGTGCCATTCTTTGTTGAGGCAGAGAAACTCTTCAGAGCCACATCGCTGCTGTCAGCATGCAGCCACATGGACAAGCCGGCTCCAGGAGCTGCAGGTTCCCAGAATTATGTCTCCCATCCCACAGTGAAGCAGCAGCCTAAGGCTCTCCTCACCCACTGCAGCCCCTCAGCTGATCTCCCTCTGTGAGTCGTGTGTCACAGGAGGGTATCTCTTAACTGTAAGGGGGATGTTTAATAAACCTGAGGTTTCTTATCCTTAGATGTTCACAGCTCTTCAGAAAAAAATAAAATACACAGTCCAGCATGATCAGCTACATGCTGGGAAAAAATACACAGCATTGCACTCAAGCAGGGCCAGGATCTCTGTGGGTTCTCTGGCAGGAATGAATGGTTGGCATCGTATTTTTCCAGGTAAAATACAAGAAGTTTATCTAGTAATAGAGCCTGTTGAATGTCGAGCAGCCTGAGTTCTTGTAACACCCCCTGCATGAACATGCCTGTGTTGCTAGGTGGAAACATCCCATTTAAGAAATGAAGAATGACTTAGAATCGTAGAATAGCTTAGCTTGGAAAAGATCTCTTAGGCCATTGAGTTGAACTGACTTGATTTCTGCTATTTATCCCTGTCAATAACTGTCTTCTTTCCATTCTGGAAATTGTCACCCTGTGACCACATGGTTGAAGTGACTTTTTTCACCGTTTTTTTTTTTAACCTGCTCTCCCTGAAGAAAAGTATATTGACCATGTGTGGGTGCTCAGACTAAAGCAGAGGGTGTTGGAAGCTGCAGGTCCCAGTCTTTGCTGTACTGGCTCCTGATGGGGCAGGGATGCGTAAAGCTCTTTGGTATGTGCAGTTGCAAGAAATACGTGTACAAGCATGATGAGATATCTGTGGGTGCAGGAGCATCTCCTGGGGAACTCTACTGTTTAGTTGCCTGACAATATAGCTCCAGTGAATAGGTTTTAGTTGCTTTCCACCTCTGTTTATCTGTAAAATGGAAATAGGGAAGTTCCTAGAGAACCCAGAGCTACATTTTTAATTATTCATAGCTTTTTCATACCCTTGAGGAGAGCATAAGCTGCAAATCTCTGAAGCTGCATACCAACATTTCTGTGGTTTAAGCATCAGGGGAGCCCCTTGTCAGAAGACACTGCTCAGCCCTTGGCGTGCAGGGTCTCAGAACCTCAACCACCCAGCCCCTTTCCGTGTACAGACCCAGGTGTTTCTGCAGAGCCTGTCCTGCTGGGGGCTGCAGGTTGGAGCCAGGAAGGTGCCTCTTGTGTGTGCTGTGCTACAGAGGTGCCGAAAGCAGCATCTTGGAGAGCTGGACAGTCTGCCAGTGCACAGAGCAGTGACCCCCTCCCAGCACCAGCTCGGCCCTTACCCAAGCCAGGGCCAAACGCTGCACACAGGGCCCAGCACTGCTGGGGCTGGGCATGCACACAGCCTCCCAGAGAGGCTGAAAGGTCAGTCAGGTCATCCTGTGCCTCTTGGTAACAGCTCCCCATGCTTTACCATCGGCTCCTCGGAGGCTGTGACATTTGAGCTTACGCTGGCTGCCCCAGCACAGGGAGGTCAAACAAATTAAATTTCTCTTCAAATTAGCTGTATGTGGCTTTGATCGTTGTCCATTTGAGACCGTGTGTGTTTTAGCTGGAAAAATGCATGCCACGTTCCAGCTACCTCCTCCAGCCAGGGGGAGCAGTGATGCCCCTGGCAGACTCTGATCATTACTGAGCTGGAGAGTTATCACTGAAGCGTGTCCTCTGTGGAGAGGGATCCCAGCCTTGCTGGGCCTCTCTCTTGCAGATGTTAATTCCTCCCTATTATCTTTACAAGTTCTAACAGAATAGTAAGCTGCAGTAAAGAGAGGGGATACGTTCAGTTTAAGCAGCAAGATTACTATGTTCTGAATAAAGCTGTATTTATTAATGATTACCTCTGTGCCATGGCTTTAAATTCAAACAGCTGGACAGCCTCTGCTCTTTATTAATTTCCTTGGATCTTTGGCACAAAGCCCTCAATTCCTGTGATGTAATGGTATAAAAAGTTGGCTCCTGCCCGAGCTTCCACCCACAAGTTCTAAATTTGGAGCATGGCAAATTTCTGCAGATTCCAGAGGCAGGCTATGCTCAAGATGTGCTGATGCCTCCAATCCCATCCTATTGCACCAAACAACAAGAATTGTGTGCTTTTTATAACTGGGATCATAAATATGACTCAGATGCACATGTTGTCTATGCAAGCACTTGAGGTTGGCTATCACTTTATGGCACTGGGAAGAAGCCAAGCCAAATAAAAATTGTTTTGAGTAAATATTACATTTCTAGAGCATGAATAACTTTTCTCTGCAGCCAACATGTCACTAATGGGAATAAGGAAGAAGAGGGGGAGGGGGGAAAGCAGTAACTAAATCATCCCACTAAACATAGACAGTCTGCACCAAGACCTGTTGTTGCGACTCGTCTGGGGTGTAATATCCCAGATAATTCCTAGCAGGTCTCAGCAAGGACATGAGTGAAGGAAATAAAAATAGCTGCATAGCTCAGCGCCATCCTACTGCACTGCTCTCTTTAGGGTGGGATCTCCATCCGTGGTAGGTAAAACAGGCAATCAAAGAACCGAGTGTCCTTCTCTCCCCTGCTCCCAAATGTGCAGAGGCTCAAGCCTGTGGATTGCTCCATGGAGATCAGTGTTGCTGCTCACGTGCTCAGCACTAAGCATGTGCATATGTCTGTCCAGGATCCAAAAGGCCAAAAGGAAGGATGAGTTTTTCATCCTGCGACTTTGGGACCCCGGGGGTGGAGGGGGGAGGGATGGGGGTGTTTGCATCTCAGAACACAGGGAAACAGAAGAAGAGCCCACATGCAGCTTTGTGCTGCTGCACCAGAAGGAAGTAGCTGACTGGCAGCTCTGTGGGGCAAGGATATGCCATCCCACCACCAGCACAGACCACTGCTCCAGGGCTGCTAGCTCTGCTCCATCTCTTCCTGCAAGCTGATAAGTCTCAGCATCCCCTTATCCACCAAAACTCCAGTTACTTCTGCCCCTTGAGTAGGAGCAGCCTATGAAGTGCTTCACTCAGGGAGCAGCTTATGACGTGCTTCACCTACCTGAAATGCAAAGGGTATTAAAAACAAATGTTCTTTCTGCAAGAAATTTTATGAAAACATTCCCTGATAAGAGGAATCTTCTAGTCTCTCAAAAATAATAGCCAGAGAGAAATAACAAGTGAGAGTCTTAGCTTTGAAAATCATTAGCGCCTTTCCCATTTTCCTAATGGGCATGTAATCCTGACTAGTGCATTCCTTCCCGTTGCACCTGTGAGCTTTTACATTTCAGAGAAGTCCTTTCCTGAACTTTGCTGTCTTTTCCTTTTTTATGGGCTTCTTTCGGATAGCAGGCAGAAAACCTGGCTTTAAGAGAGTTCAGAAAGGAAGTAGCAGTGTTCCAGAAGGAATTCTGAGTCAAATGGGAGAGCAACTGGCTTCTCAAATTGTGGATTTCAGACATCCTTAAAATATTTGACTACACAGTTGAAGCAGGTGAGTGGGGAGGTGTTAAGAGCACTCGACATTCTCATGTCCCAGCCATCCCTATCAGAAGGATCTGAAGAGCTTCTGTGTGACGTGGGCTGGACTGGGGCTTGCAGATAAAATGCTTTAAGGGCTGCGAGCCCTGCAATAACCACAGCAGCCTTGACGTCAGCAGACCTGGACCTCCAGGGATTAGTTCTGAGAAATCTGTGCTGGTTTACCCAGCTAAGGCAGTTTTGACTGTTTGAAGGATCTGGGTGATAACTCCTTTTTCCATGCCTTGCAAGCTGCCAGTGGTCATTTTTCTGCCAGACGAGCAGCCCAAGCAGTGTACAAGGCACTGGCTCTCTCCCCTTTGTAATGCATTTTACAATTTGGAGAAATATTTGTAACACAAGAAAGTGTTTCTAAATTATTAGAACAGTTGGAAAATCCTAACTGCCTTCAAAAGTCGAGTTAAAAATTCAGCAAAGAAAATATTTTGGATTGCAGAATTAACAAAACTAGGAGCTGTAGGTCAGTTTCCAAGATGAAAAATATATTCAAGGAGTCATGTGATACTTGCAAGTTTAACACAAATACCTGATCCTTCAACAAGTGATTTGCACCTACCCCCAAACTTGTTGCTTCATGTTGCAGAGCTTACGCTCTGAAAACTCCCCAGAGACGCAGTGCCAAGGTTGGTCATGTTTACATTCACCCCAGGATGTTTCCAGAGCTCCACATACACAAGGGAAGGAAAAACCTACCTGGGTTTGATTCAGAAGTCTGAACAAGAGATGACAAAAAAGCACTTGGTTAGAGTGCTGGCTTAATTTTCCTGAAACTGTGTGGGATTTTGCTCCAGTTCATGAGAGAGCTAAAGGCTGCTTCAATTTGCACATCTTTCTCAAGGTTCTGAGGAGTTTTTTTGGCTGCCAGGGATCAGGCATAAAGGTGGAGGAGATGGAGGTGACCCTGCAAAGGGCTGATGCCAGGGGGCTCTGGCTGTACAGGGGTTTCACTGGTACATGTGGCCCTTTTCAAGGCTTCATGCAGCAATCTGATTGGCACCTTGTGGACAGAGTTTCTGGTTATCACTCAAAGAGCCCTCTTTTTAGGCACAGCTCACTATTTTGCAGATGTGCTTTTTTCATGGGTAAGCATCACTCATGTTTCATCGATGCACAACTGAGACACAAGGAGGTTAAGAGACCTGACGAAGGCGATAGCAAGTCAGATTGTTTGGAATTTTGTAGCTCTGAAATATCATCTTTCTAAAACAGGAAACCCTCTCAGGAGTAGTAGGTTTTCATTAAAACAACAGTTCAAACCTGTCGATCTTGATATATCAGGAAAAAGAGGAATGCAGAAAATGTGAGAGGTTAGCTTAGCCTCTCTTAAACTAAACCATCAGGTTCACGTTCCTATGGAGAAACAAATACCTGGCAGGCATCATGGTGTCTTTGATTTATTTTTGGAAGTTGAAAACTCCCCCCTTTGGTGTCTGAGCAAAGAAAAAAACAAGGATTCCCTGGGCCAACAAAAGTTTTCTGGAGGAAAAAAAACCTTCAGGCCCGCTTCTCAAGGGCTTACGACATGAGCAGTTGAGCTAAGGTAATCCAATTTAGCCTCCCCTACATTTCAAAATTGGATTAAAGTTTGTAAGTCATTAAGGGAAAATGTTACCCAACAAAGTAACTGTGTGAGTCTCCAATCAGCGTGTCAGGCCCGTGGAGCGGCGGGTGCAGACCCCGATTTCAGTCACCGGCACAAATGAAGGCGACCAGAGCACGGCGGGGGCGAGGGGGGGGGCGGGGATGCCCCCGAGCCGCGATGGCAGGGGGTGGCCACAGCCTTG
>VWZG01006844.1:40869-86770 GCA_013396735.1 Grallaria varia
CCCAGCATCCCCCCAGCATCCCCCCAGCATCCCCTGCCACCGCGGCCGGCGACAGCCCGGGCCGAGTGGCATCTCCTGTGCTGCGGCCAAGCCGTGAGCAAATCCTGCCCAGACTCACCAGGGCCGCCCGCCACGGTATCTCCCGCATTCCTGCGGCAGATCTGGTATTTCGTATTGTTCTCCCCGTCTCTGGGGGAGCAGCTGCCGCTGCCTGGCCGGCCTGCCTGGGCAGGAGCTGGCAGAGCCCTGGGCTGCGGGTCCCACGGCTCGACGGGGGCTTTGGAAAAATCGTGTCACTCTTCTCACCCTGCTTCGGCACGTAGGGACTTGGGGCTCATCGGGAGAGGCAAAATAGAAATGAGAGAAGAATGGAAAACTGGGAGAGCAGCGAGCGGCCGTGCAGCGCTGCTCTCCCAGGGGTGGCGTGGGCTCAGCACGCTCTTCCCTGGGCCTGACACACACTTCCCCGGGCTGGGCACAGGCTGCCCTGGGCTCAGCACTCACCCAGGAGCTTTCTGCTGAAATAGTTGTGCCAGCCTGCAGCAACAGGGGCCCTCGAATGTGTCAGGTGGGAATGCCCCTAACCGGGATGGTGGCAGCCACAAGGACACCAGTAGCAGGGCCTGGTCCGTACGGGGTGAGGGGGAGGCAGACACGGAGCTGTGTTTGAAGCTGTATGGGACAGGTCCATGCTCTGCACTGATGGGGAGCAGCCTGGCCCAGCAGCCATGCTCAAGACCTGGTGTTGATTTCTTGTTCCCTTTTCCTTTGATGAGCTGCTCTGCCAACCTGGTTCTTGTATCACATCCCATGCCTGCACCATTCCTTGAAATACGATTTCAAGGAATATATGCTCTGGATTTTCTTCTGCTGGCGGGGAGGATTTTCTGGATGGAGGTGGTCTGAGAGCAGCTGTAGGTTTGGTTCTTGCCATCTGAAATGGTGACAGTGAGGGGAACATGCTGGAGCAAGGGCAGGCAAGTTTCTTTTGTAAGCGGGGTCACGTGCAGCCATGCAGCGAAAAAAGGCTTGGTGTGATGGTTGTTTGGGGATGGTTGTTCCTAGATCTCCCCAGGAAGCTGCATGGGCCAGCAGCGACCCCCTTGGGCATTGTGCAACCCTCACAAGCAGGCAGTGGCCATGCTAAAGCAGAACAGAAAACACAGAAGATGTCACCTCCATCCCCACGGGGAGCAGTGCCACACCACTCAGCTTTCGGGGGGGGGCCTGTGTGTGAGAAAGCTGCACCCAGCTCCCTCAGTTCCCACCTTGTGCCTGGGGAAAAGCAGTCCAGGGCCAACACAACCTCTGTGGCAGTGAAAGCAAGCCTGGCTGCAAAACAGAGCATGCTCCTCTCTCACAGACAGATGGACTTCATGGCTTGGAGAGAGTAAAATCCCCCAGTGCATCAAAAGAAATGGCTCAGAAAACACCACCTCAGGCTACTCCAAATGCAGAACTTCAGTCCTAGTTACTCTGTGAGAGGGACTTTCTGAAGGTGGCTAAGCAGAGTCTGACCGTAAATAGGATTTTTAAGTGCTGGTTTTGTTTTCAAGTAAGACCAAGGAACCAGAGCCCCAGAGGACCTGCAGTTCCCCAGCACTTGCACTTGTGTCAGGGCTGAGCTGCACAAGCTCCTTCAGAGTGGTGAGAAATCCCCATGTTCTCACATGCATTGAAGTGCTAATTAATGTCAACACCAAGGAAGTCCTGGCTACTTTTGAAACTGCCCCATGTATACACTTGAGTTTTTAACCCAATCTGAGATAATAATGTGTTCAAATGACTTGCTGGCCAAGGTAGGTGAAAGTTGCGCCTTGTGCAACTGTGGGCGAGACCTGCCAATGCAGATCTGTGCGAGTCACCTCAGACATCCTCACAAACGCTCGGGGGGTTCCCCGGGGTGAAACCTGTGCTGCCTGAGCAAATCACTGTTGTGTGCTCAGAAAACAGGCGACAACAGGAATAACAGTGAGGGTGTGTTTGCATGAAGGCACCGCAGGGCCAGATCCTGTAAAAGCTGTTTGTGTGCCATAGCCACGGCAAGGACCTTTACTAACTCATCATCATCACTAACTAGCAGTGGTATTAATAACAGTGTATAAAGCTGGTGCTAGATCAAGCTCCTTTGGTAGGCGATGTGAGCAATGAGCACAATGAGTAGGACAGAAAGGGTTATTTTTTTGTGGTTGTTTTATTTACTAAGGAATTTTAAATAATGGTCGATGGGGAAAAGTGAGTGCAGTTGTTCTAAAGGTGGTGATTTCTTTTTTTCTTTTTATCAACACTCTGTCCAGTCTGCCATGGGCTTTCCTCTGACCTGCTGCTCATATCCTTGTACATTTCCTCTGTCAAATAGGCTAAAATATGAGGAGAAAAAAAAAGCTGGAGAAGGGCTCTTGTCAAGTGGTCCTTCTGAGGCTGCTTATATAGGTGTTAAAAACTGTCTCAATGAATCTCCCTCTCAAGGCTTTTCAGGATGTTTTTAATCTACTGGTCTGCATCATACTGTTCCGATTTTAATTTCTTTTGGAGGTGAGAAGCAGCTACCTTTTTCCAAATCTATTTTCATCTTATGTGTAGAAACAACCACTGGCCTTTCCTTTTTTTTGAAGGATGGGTGGAGGTTTGAATACCCAGAAGGCCGGTTCATAAACCAGTGCTTTTCTGCACTTCTGCTTCCTGGCTTTTCTAAGCCGTTGAAGTCTACAGTGAGACTCAATGTGTGGAAGTCACAACAGTCTCTAAATTCACGTACCGTCGCAAACTTTCTATTTGCATTTTATTTTGGACCTCATGGCCACATTAGCACCTCAAGACATGTTGTCTGGCTGGCTGCTCACCCTGCCAGGTGGGCAGCCCTGAAGAGTTTCAAACCAGGAGCTGAGATGTTCTCCCCCTGACACCCATCCTGTTCGTATCTAGAAGGGATGAGTCTCAGTCCTGCTCCCAAAAGGGGAGGACAGTGATGCCAAGCATCTCCTCCTCTTGCAGCCTCAGGGAGCCTACAGAAGGCACCTGGGAAAACACTGTTTGCAGGTAAGGAACCTTCCTCACCCATTTGTTCTTGCTCTGCTTTGTGGCCTTTATGAAAGCTGTATGGCAGCCCAAGCTCTGACTGCAGGTGCAGAATTGCTGTTTGCTGTATCCGGCTGTACACTGTCCTTCTGTGGTGTGGTGAGGTGTGGTTTTTTTAGGGAATATGTGCATGAATTAGCTCCAAGGCTTTGAGCCTAAATTTATCCTGTGCCAGTGGTGACACTTTTTCCTAGTCGGGCATGCTGAGGTGAGCCGAACTGGCCCATGAGCCAGGTGAGCGGTGGGGCAGGAGCATCCCTGGCTCACAGCGCTTTTCCCTGCTCCCCCTGTTGCGGGGGAAAGGGTGGCTGTCCCGGGACACCTCCACTGGTCGGGAACACCAAGGATGCTGGGCTGGGCCACCACGAGGTGGCAGCCGGGGCCCAGGGATGAGGAGCCCCGGCCCTGCTGGTGGTCCTGCGCCGGGAACTCCGGGGGCTGCCACCGCGATGGGAAAAGGTTAATTAGGGGAGGGGAAAAGGCAAACAAAAGAGAGCCACAATTATCAAATAACCAGCATGGTGCTGAGAGAGTTGGAAAGCCCCTACGATCTTGTTACGTGCTGTAGGAGAAGACAAGTGTAAGCACAGTGCAACCACTGCGACCTTGCCTTTGGGAACATATAATGACCTCTCTCCCAGAAGCAGCTGAAAGACCTCGTGGATATCCCCTTATCCCCCTTCCTGGCCCTGCACCGGTTTGCTCGAAAATGGTTTACTGAAGTGCTTCACATATTTGAGATCAAAATCAGAGCAGGTGTTTTCAGTTCACTTTTACTTAAGGTGAACGGTGCGCCTGCTGTTCCAGGTGGTGGAAGAGTCCAGTGTGACTGAGCTGTAGGATCACAGAATGGTTTGGGTTGGAAGGGACCCTAAAGATCATCCAGTGTCCCCGGCCCCCCTGACTCCCCCTTGCTCTAAGCAGGGACAAACCGATGCTTCTTTTGGGGTTGTGGGTCCCCCCTGGCCTCAGGTCACAGATTCTGTCCTAAGACACTGCTCCTTTTTCCCCACATAGGCTTTGCTTTTGTGGCTGTTCTTGTAGGACAGTGAAACAGAAGTGCTGGAATCAGGCCTGTTACAGTTTGGGAACATGTGATCCACTATGTATGGCTCATAATCAACCCCATAAAATGGCCACAGGGAAAAAAAACACCTCATCCTGTTTTTAGAGGTACTGTGGTATTGGTTTGCAGGACTGTTCCACCAGCAGCAGGTAAATTAAACCTGAATCTGGTGGACAAAATAAAGTGGGCTGAGCCCTCCAGTGCACCTCCCAAGGGTTCGGGAACAGCAGGCACAGCTTCCCAGTGGCCTCTGTGTGGGTAAGCCCAGGGCATAAGTGAGGCTTCTTGGGGCAGAACAGAGCCACCCACAGTCCCACAGGTCACTGAGGATATCCCCACCATTAGCAGGCTCATTGATTTGTTGGAATAGGAGAGCTGGAACGAACCCTTGGCCTCGCCGGAAATACCATAAACAGGATGCAGCTTTCCATGCTCACTGTTCCATGAGCTGTGGTGACTCTGACTCACAGCTCTGTGCTCCCTTCAAATGCTGTTCAGTGTCACTTTAAGGGGCTTATTCTAAAGTGGCATTTTTGCTCAAAATGCAAATGGTTTAATTTTGAAACCAACCACTCCCCCTCACCTTTACTGTGCAACGCTTCACACAAAACTTTCTTAATTTATCAGAGCGAGCAGGGCCAACAAAGCTAAAAGGAAACTTGTCTCATTTCCTCTTCTAGCAGTGAGTAAGAGCTAACTCCAGACAGATGTAGGGGCTGACATGTCCCTGATGGGCTGTCCTGCCTGCAAAGGCACTTCTGTGTCTGTGCCCAGGTGCTTCCTATTGTGTTATCTGTGTAACCACTGCCCTTATTATGGCTTTAATTCATATCCCCTTGATCTGACTATTAAATTTCTTCCATCAAAGTAATACTTCCACACAACAGTTACTGGATTTTGAACACCAGCAACCCAATAGAAACTCAGGCAAAAAAGACACCAATTAATTCCAAAATGTAAATTACTTTATATTACTTTATTAAACAGCTAATTCTAAAGAACGGTAAAAAATATCAAAACATGCATCATTTGGTGTTCTTATAAACAGTTGTCCAAAATAAGGACTGTTAGAAAAATTAAACAAGTTTAGCCCCAATACACCTTCTGCTCTCCACGTAAAAGATGTTTGGTAGTTATAAATACTGTTCCAGATCATTTAGCAAAGTTTAACCATGTGCACATTAGTATTTCTATTACAGCTGGTTGGGTTTTTTCTTCACATTGCTCCTGTAAACGTGATCAATTTTTTTAAAAATGCCTTGTTATCAAGCTTAAGGAACTATGGTTTTCCTGTACAGTAAGTACGAATAGGAAGATCCTGGATTTTCTTGCCATTCTAATCAGCACTCCATTTACTGAAATATTAGTATGAAAATATAACCAGAGAATAAATGTCTGAGAAGATTCAGTATTTGAGTGAGTCTTAGTTAATAGGCAAATAGTTCTGTACAGCTTCTGCTTTTCAAAGATCCAAGTATCACAGTGCTGCAAACAAAGGCACTGTTCATCCTCCTGAAAAATTCACTTCTTATTTACTAATAATAATTTAACATGTAGCTGAACTAATAAGCAGGGGCTAAGGGATGGATATCCAGGGTACAGTCAAAGCTGACTCAAAGCCACGCCAGTGGGCACCTGCTCCTCAAGGGAACAGTTCTCGAAATCTCTGTACCAGTTAGCAGGAATCCTATTTTACTGAGCAATAGACTGATTTCTTATCTAGTGTGAAAGATCTACAGAGTGAAGTCACAGACTTGCTCCTTTTCCCTACAGAAACAGAAATAGTAGGCTTTGTCCCTGGAGAGAATTGTGAGGCAGAGCAGCAGGCTCTTTGGGAAGCCTTGGTACTACAAACACTGAAGTTATTTTACTGACAGGAATTACTTTCTTTCTAAAGCAGTTATTGTTACATATTTATAATTTTTATTTTAAAAATGTCAAATTTAGTTTTCTCTTTACTTTTTACTTTAATCTGGCCTCCAATTAAGAGTAAGACAAAAGTGCTACATCTAAAAATGGTGGTATGGCATCATTATAATCAGATTTCTTGCACAAACATAGCCTTGATGCAGACGATATCTGGCCTGTGCTACCACCTTCTGTTCATCTGCTTCAGAAATCTGTGAGCCAAAACTGCGTCTTTTGAACTATGAAAAGAACTCTCAAGGCTTTATTTAGCACTTCTCATGTACGAGACAGTACAAAAAGAGTCGTGCATGACTACTTTTTACCAAATGTCTTCCAGCAGCATTTTCTACATGCCTATTTCTAGTTCTTTTGTTTGTATTCCTGCAAACAGAGGAAAACAGGACACCAAATCCAAGCAGGCAGTACCCAGTGGTGCCAGCCCACCCTCACTAAGGGAGTGTGTCTGAGCACTAAGCACTGTGCAAAGAGCAGCAGATGGACAAAGTAAAAGGAGCCTCAGTGGAAGGAAAGGTAATGCTCTTTCTCAAAGCTGGACGCAGCCTCCACGACTGACTGATCCTGGGTTTAAATTATATTAACTGAATTAACGGAACAATTGCTTCCCTCACTTTTTGGAATGAAAGTGATGCTGCTTGATTGGTTAGCTGCTGTCAGATTGTTACATGCTACTATAGAAACAGCTCTGTCACAAACTACGTTTCAATAAAAATCTTCAGTTGAAACGTCTTTTATAGAAGAAGGGAATTTCTGGAAACGTGAGGGAGAACAAACAGCAAGTACTGTCAGACACCACATACTGTAACTGCTGAGCTCTGAGCAGACATACTGATGTGGCCAACAGTATTTCATCTGTACAAAGGCCCAACCTGCTGAGGAAACTTTAGAATTTTGCAAGCGAGAGGCTGCTCTGTGCAAAGCAGAATGAGGGGAGGTGGGTTTCCATTCACGGACAATACATCAGCCACCGCCATCACTCAGAAGTGGCTTTTTTCCCTTTCCAGCTCTTTTGTCTTTGCTCCAGTTCAGCTTCAGTGAAGGCAGCTGGGCCCCAGTTTGTGATTAAGTGAGGATTCTTGGAGCCTGGAAGACAGAGTGCAATACTTGAGACAGGTATTTCTGACAGGGACGTCGCAGACCCACGGTCGGTGGGACAGGCCGGGTGTCATCCCAGGAGAATGATAAGTGCTGCCTTTTCTGTGACTGGAAACCTTCTCAAAGGTGACCAGAAGACCTGCCTGTCCAAGGAGGGAGGAATGCCTGGGATGCTGTCACTGAAGATGCTTAGTGTGAGAAGCTGTCAACTCCTGCAATTTTTTGTATCCTTATCTCCCAACTTCCAAATCCCACCCTCAAATAGTTCTATCTTAAGAAACCCCTCTTCTCCTTGTCTTTAGAGAGGTCCTTGAAGGAAGGTGATTTCTCCAGAACTGCATTACAAAGCCACTTTCCTCTGGGCAGGCGTGCTATTAATTTAGCTAAGAAATTAAACTTTTCCAGAAATCAAGTATTTACTTCATGGTTTTTAATGCTAAGTGCATTCAACACCCACACAGATGCAAGGTACAGGCTGATCCTTGCTTTGTTTTAAACGTAAAAGAAACAAACAACAATAATAACAACAATAAAATCTTTATAGGAGGGCCAGTAGAGGTAAAGACTTGAAAGTTGCCATCAGCAGTTCTCACAAATGTGGTATTTATAGGCTGCCATGAAACCAGTAAGTTACAGGAAAAGGCAGACCTCAGTAAATCACAAGGTGATCTAAGTATGTGAGACAGAATGAATACTTGCTTTTGTAACTTTTCTGTTGATAACTTACCTGGCTCTATTAGTCGAATTAATCCTTCATGATGAGCTACTTTATCTTTCCAGCTCTTGGTGTTATTAGCTGCTGTTTCCAACTTCTTCTTAACCTCCTGAAAAATAAGATACAACCCACTTGAAAACAACAACTTTACTGTTTTTATAAAAAGATAAAACATCTTTTCACTGAAAGCCAGAATTATGCTGGACCAGAGAGGTTCATTTCTAACCATCCTAAGTAATTTAGTCATTGCTGGGAAAAAAAAAAAGGTTGTCAAACCAGAATCCCAAAATAACTAGGTTTTACAAGATTCTGTAGCTGTCTAAGCAGGTCTAGTCTTCATAAATATTGAAAATGTAGTTTCAAAACTGTAGTTTCAAAATAGAAAAAAATTAGATTTTCTGTTCCAAACTAAGACCCGCTAGTAGGTATCTCTCAGTACGAGAAATCATAAAGAAAAGGAAAAGGACACACAAGCAAGAAAGAGGCATTCTTCAGTCTAAACTGCACTTTGGGGCAATTCCAAATGGAAAGCTAGAATGCTTAACAATTTCTAAAATAATTGTTTTGTGGAATTTTTTTGTAGGTTTTTATGTCTGTTGTATTCAGCAATTCCTTCAGAGTACCAAATGATGCTTCACATACAAAAAGCTGAGATGAAACCTAAAGAAATGTCAAGTACTAGTGAAAAGCAACCTAATTATGGTGTGAGATGTAACACCAACATGGGAAGCTGTAAAGTGTCCAGAACTACCCCACATGGGCCCTTGCTCACAGTCACTGCAGCATTTGTATTCTGTGCCAGCCGAGAGCTCACTGGCTTGTCTTCACAGAACTCACCTCAGTGGCACAGAGACCAGCATAAATACTCACGCCAGTTAAACAGAAACCAGCCAGGTTTTGTTTCCTGACCTAAATACATGCAGGATCAACACCTCCCTAGCCTTGGAAAGAGTGCAGCACTTCAGACTCTGTACTCGCTGAATTCTGGCTCTTATTTCTTCCATAAATACAGCTACTGACCTTCACCAAAAACACTCAGCAAAGCAAAGAACAGGCCTGATATTTGGGACACAGGGCACAGCTACCCATTGAGAATCTGAGCTCATTCACAGCTATCCTTGACTTCCAGTCAGTGCTTAAACACATTTTTGAGGAGTGCCTGCAGTAACACATTGATATTTCATCTGCAGAAGACAATACTGTGCCATTATATCATTGCAAGAATAACTAATTCAGAAGCAAAAGGCATTCAGTTATGACAGCAATGGGACTGCATATGAAGTGAGTCTACAGCAGAAGACAAATGTACACAGAGTATTTCAGGATATGACTGAGCTGACTTCTATGCAAATTTGGACAAAAATAAATAAAGGAGGTGGTGTGACTGAAACAGCTCCTCTTCTTCAAATGTATCTACTGGTGTAGACCAAAAAAACTTGACACAACTACCCTCCCTGTCATTATAACTTTTGTGCCACACTAATCCTTAAAGAAGCATAATATTGAATAACTTCAAATTCAGTCAATCTATGGATGAGAGGCTGACGCACAGAACAGCTCACCTCGTACTGCTCAAGGGCCTCTTTCCTTTCCAGTTCAAGTTGTTTCAGTTGCTGCATGGCAACTTGAAGAGCCTGTTCCTTTATAATTCTCTGGTTTTCTAGTTCTTGCTTTTCTGCTTCTGTCATCTGAATGGTCTGTTGCTGCTGCAAATGCCATTTTTCCAGTTCAGCTCTCTTTGCTGACTCCTCTTCCAGCAATCTGCAATGGGGATTGTGATGTTAACTGCACTTTAAAGCAAGTTGTATCCATTACGTAGCACATGTGTAGGGAAGCAAAGTTAATAGTTTATCTTTCCTCCTTTTTTTTTTTTTAAGGGTAGGAATATATTGTTAAAAAAAAAACTTGGGAAGCAGGGAAAAAAACTATTGCTTGTTGGCTTGCCTTCAGTGTCAAGCTGATGATCATGCCAGCACTGCAAGCAGTCTGACTGCTACAAAGGCCTATTCAGAGAATTTAGTCAATAATGCAAATAGGCAACACAGAACCCCAGAAGAAACAAGCATACATAAGTTGTCTTAGGTGTACCCAATATATGAAGAAACCAACCACACCAAACAAAGCTCATATGAATAAAAGGAAATTTAACCCTTTAACGGCACATTTTAAACCTGCAATAAAATACAGAAGACAGTAATATTTACAGTTAGTGCTTTATAAAATAAACAACTGAAAAGCCTGTACAGTTTTCCACGCGCTGACAAGTACAAGACCTGATGGAAAAATAAGTGTGCCTGCTTTTCTGAAATTGCTGGGCACTCCCTCCACTAAGGACTAATCAAACATATTTAAATACCAGCTTCAGCCTTCATATCTTGAAGAAAAATAAAATCTGTCCTGTGTTTGGACTTGAAGGCAGTCCCCCATTCCAGCAGCACATCCAAGAGGCAAGCAATCATTAATAGCATGGCACAGTTACTTTCTATTGGCAGGGGAAGGGTGGGGAACTGAAATACTTTTCTACCCGGTCAAAGCCATACCTGGCCTGAAGTTTCCTCACAGTCTCTTCATCTTGACGTGCCTGTTTCTCATCCTCCAATGCTTCCTGTAGCTGTTTATACATTTCTTCCAATTCACGTACCCTTTGTAAATACTGTTCCAATTCAGATGATTTCTGAGCAACCTGCTCTTCCATTTTTTGCCTTACCTAGCAGCATAAATTTGGGACACATGAGCTACCATTCAACTCAGGTTACCAATTTTTAAAGGATTTGCCAGGTTTCCCTCAGATGACGTTTTCAGAGATAAACATTTTCCTGCTGCCTGCAGAGCAGAGCAGAACTGACAAAACTGAGGCTAGATCTGCGGACGTGTAACTAAGAGCATTTAAAAAAAATAATAATACTGGTTACTTGCACTGCCCTACTTCCAGCAGCACAGGGTTTTTACGGGGGTTCGAACCTAACTTTAGTCAGCTTGATCTTGTTGCTTGGTTCACAGACACACACTAAACTGAAGGAAGAGAAAACTTGTAGAGTGGCCAAACACAAAGGACAGACTGTTTTAATGACACTGTTTCCACTCCTTTCCTCAGGCAAGTCCTCCCTTGGCCCCAGTGTATCCACATACTTGTGGGACCAGATCAGCACAGGATGGATAAAGGGTTGGAAAACAGCTAAGGACGTTGGCTTTGCTAAGAGAAAAGCCACTACAACAACCAAAGGTAAAGGACAGAGGAAGGTGATGGGATGCTGCATATCCTCAGTCCCTCAGTCTCTGATCCTTATCATCCCTCTTGCACTGAGCAGGAAACCGGGAGCACTGAGGCACCAGAGCCGTCTCCCCTCTCAGCCCATCGCTGTGCTGGGTCACCAGGAGGCAGCTGGGATAAAGCACCAAGCCCTCAGCATTTCCAACACGACATGTAGTGCACAGCCCCAACAGGCAACAGCGGTCACGTGTGGGAGGGTGGCACGTCCTGCCCCACTGGCCTGCAGTCTGCTCTCCCTCAGCTAACCAAATCCCAGAGACCCAGAAAGTGATTGTATTCAGGAATTCACACTCACCCATAAAGCAGCACTGTGTGCATTTATGTCCTGAGATGTCCCTTCACACTATTTCTGCTTCTTTACCCCAGATAACATAAAAACCCTGTTATGCTTAACAAAGCCCTTGAAGGCCAAGAACTCATTCTTTTGGAAATTCTCAGTGTAGATTAATAGTAACAGTGTTGTAAAGCAACAATATTTCTTAAATTTTTTTTAAATTTGTGTGTGTGTATAAATGTAAAAGAACACACGGCATAAAAAAGCCATAGTTCTAGGAATGTAAAAAATGCATTTTGATTATGCCTGGTTCATTTTGCATAGTCATTCAGTAAGTACTGGCCTCAGGTTCTCCATCTTTGAAAACTGCAAGGAGAACTTCAGCCTGCATTTATCCTTTAAACAGTCCATTCTTTTCCCAATTTTCCAGTAATATTTAAGCTTTGAAAGCTGTACAAATTGTAGTCAAGCTGTGCCAGTAGCTGAATTCGCTAGTAAAAATATTTTATTCCTACATCTCTAGTAAATGCAATGCAGGTTGCACTGTCCAGCCTCCTGCAAAGTCTGTGGAATCCTTTCAGTGGCTCCTGTGAGGGAAGCCCTTGCTGGAACACATGGTTCACTATGTGTAATCAGAGCAAGACCCCACGTGCACTGCTCACCATTTTTTCTCTCTCCAGCTCCAAACTGAAGCGATCTTGTAATTCAACTTGAGTCTGAAGTCTTTTCTTCTCCTCCTCAGCAGCACGAGCAGCTGCTGCTTCCAGTTGCTGCAAAAGAAGGGTGTGGGGTTGGGGGGAAAAAAAGGGACACGAAACCAGTTTGTCAAAACTAAAACATTTTGAGAGAATGGAATTTTATTCAACAATTTTCAGTTTTACATGAAAATGGAAGGAACCTTCAAAAGTATTAAGACACCAGTTTGGGGTTTTTTAATGTTTGACACTATTCTCAGTCTCTAAATAAGAGTTTTCCATCTTGTTTATTTGCAAGACAACTTTAAATTTATTAATGCAAAGGTAATTATCTGACTATCTCCAAGTTTTCTTTGAGTCTTGCTTCACACAAGAAATAGAAATCACTGTATTTCCTTCTCTACCTCATTTGGGATAGAAAACTATTATGGAAAATCACATTGCAGGCAGGACTGCATACGAGTTCCAACAGTGAAAACATGCCAGCATGCATGGAGTTCATAGGGAACCAGAAGTGGGAAGCACTGAACTGCCTTGGGAAAGCAGAAGTGCCATGAACTTTGACTAGAATAAGTGATTGTGCTATTGTGAATCATATCCCTCTAACATCCCCTAAACTGCCAAGTAAGGTAAATAAAATTCTGGTTGATAATCATCACTCGAAATTGGAGGGATAATTAGCCTAGTCAGAGCTAAGGCCTAGGAAACAGCTGCTGGTACCTTCACACCTTCTTGCAACTTATTTGACTTTTGTTGCATCTTGATTTCACATATAACTGTAGTCACAGTTTTTCCTTGCATCAGGATTTTGATGAACGTAAGGTTAGAAACCATCAAGTACCAGCCAAAGCTTTACCAATACTGAAAACAAATTAATTCTTTCAGAGAATTTTCCTAAGAAACTTTTCTGATGCTTCTTTTATATGCTTGGCTGGTGAAATTGTGTCCACAGACCTTCGGTAAGACTGGGACACAACACAATAAGGACATGGACCAGTTGAGGTGAGTCCAGAGGAAGGACAAGAAGATCAGAGGGCTAGAGCACCTCTCCTATGAAGACAAGCTGAGAGATGAGGCTGTTCAGCCTGGGGAAGAGAAGGCTCCAATGCCTAAAGGGTCTATAGGAGAGCGTTTTGACAAAGGCATAGGGTGATAGTTCAAGGGTTAGCTTAAGGAGGGCAGGGTATTGGGAAGAAATTCCCTACAGTGAAGGTGGTGAGGCACTGGAACAGGTTGCCCAGAGAAGCTGTGGATCCCTGGAGGTGTTCAAGACCAGGCTGGATGGGGCTTTGAGCAACTTCCTCTAGTGAAAGGTGCCCCTGCCCACAGCAGGGTGGGGCTGGAACTAGAACATCTTTAGTCCCTTCCAAACCAAACCTTTCTAAGATTCTGTCATGCTCATTAGTATTTTTGGAAGATACGACATTTAAAGCATCCTCCCTCACACAACCCAGATGAACTAATGAGATGTCTAAACAATTAAAACTGCCAAGCTAAAACTTCCATTCTTGTAAGTGCTTGTAATATCACTCTAGTCTGAAATAGACGGGAAGAAGTGAAGGAGAAGGCTCGAGTTTCTGTTTGTAAGCTGCAGAACATAGTACAGAATTGCTCTCCTTTGAAAGGCTTAAATGATGCCAAGTGTTTTAGAAGCAATATTCCTCCTCTGCCAGAACATTCAAAAGCATGTAATTGTAGTCAAATCCAAGATGCCTACTTAAGTGAAATTTCCTTTTGATTTCCTTCCCCACTTTGAAATTAAACAACCCTTGCCAATACTGAGCAGAGAGGGTGAACGTGCAGAGTCACAGGCAAGGGTGGGTGCCAGGTTATTGCCAGAGAGCTCAACAAGAAAATACACTGTTTGTCCGCTCCGTATCAGCAACTTCCTGCTTAATTCACGAGCATCAGTTCCCGGTAGGTAAGGTTACTGGGAACGATGCAGTTCAGGGAAAAGTCACAAATAGTGGAGGGGGGATCAACAGGAACACACCATTCCAGCAGGTGTTAGCACAGAGTCTCTGAAGCCCATGCAAAACCCCAAACTGAAACAGAAAGGGTGCACACATCTTGTGTATGCTCTCATAGTAAGAAAAACTTACCTTTTGGTCTCTTCAATGTGCACATCTCAAAACTCCATTACAACATACAGGGAAAAAAATCTGGTTTAGATAAAAGTTCTTATTCTTTTGAAGTTTTCTACTGCAGGAGCTATCAAAATACAAACCATTCTCAGAGTGCAGATGCTGCGTAAATGGTGGCTCACTGCCATCAGGAACAAATCAACCTCTAAGCTTTCCAGAACAATTCAGTTTCCTGAACCATTTACAAAGCCTTTTCCTTGAAGAACATTTTTTCTACCTAATTAAACACTTTCAGTTCCTACAACACTGTATTTCCCCACTAATTCCACTTAGGCAAAATGCAGTAGTTAATGTCAGAGCCTAAGCTACTTTCCTTGAGAAGTCATTTTAATCCAGTCCCCTTCAAAAGATGCTTCTGGCCACAACTCTCGTTAGTTTGTGATTTTTATGAAAACTCCCTGAAGCCTGTCAACATCCTATCGCTCCTTTGGGGTTGCTTTCATGTTATCTCTCTCCCTTTTTTTACACAAAGTCAACAACACAGAAATCCAGCCTTATGATTACCCTTCACAGGTATATTACTTGCCAGTTTCAGGTAACATGGCTGTCCTTTAAAGTCTGTTTTTCATACTGAATCTTAAAACAGGTGGTAGACTGTTAAGTGCTCAAATTACAAAGCAGTTTTCCACTGTTGGACTCCATTTAAGGCAAACAGAATAATATCCATATCAGTACTGTCAGTGCAGGGTTAATTAAAAAAAAAGACAATTTTGTCCTTGCCACAAATTGTGACTTAATGACAAGACTTTTAAAAATATACATTTTGGATTTTTTTTTCCTAGACTCAAAACCTTTCACATGCTCTCATAATATTTATAGCTTTCCCCTGCTGGAAAGACCATTAAAGTTTCTTTCTGAGGGCTAAAATGATTGGAGTTTATTTATGAAAAACTCAAGCAATGATGGAGACTTGTTCTAAAAGGGAATGCGAAAAATCAACTTGATTTAGGAAGGTAGCAAACAAAAGGCTCTTCATACTAAGCACAGAGGAAGACGGCTCTGGCAGCAGGGATTCAGCAGCTGAAACATGGGACAGCAGCAGGGAGGGAGGGGTTTGACGGGCTCTGAGCTGTTTACAAGGCACACTCCAAGCTAAAAGCTGTTGTGGCAATAAAAGTCACAGTAACTCTTCTTGCAAGTCTTTCCTTTTTAAAGATAGAAATTATATTTGGTTTCTAATCAAGTGTCAGTGGAAAACCATTGCAGAGGCCCCAGTTGTTCCAAAGTCCAATGATGGATAAGCATGCTCAATCCACTGTTGGATCGTGCAGTCCCAGCAAAGGCACCTTGGAGTCTCTACCAGTCCTCAGACTAGATGACTGTCCACAAGGAAAGTAATGTATTCACCAAGTCTTCTAATTTGTGGACATTTCTAGCCCAATTTTCAGGCTTTTGGAAATTAATTCAGCATTTACAGGGAACATGCATATAAACATTGCTATGTGCCTCAGCTCTATAAATCTTTCCCAAACTACTGTAATAAAATTGTGCCTAGACATATTCATAAAATCACTTTGCATCATTGGAATCTTTGTCAATTAAATTGATATCACTGGAAACAACATCTGTGTGAAAAGAACAGTTCCCACACACATACAAATCACATAACTTTGGAAAACTATGTAAGAAAATCTTAATGGAAAGGCTCAAGTCTGACAGACATGTCTGACAGAAAAGGAAAAAAAAAATACAAAAGTAACTGAAAATATTAGTCTCTGCAGTCACCAAACCCCATTCACAGAGTTGGCATGTTCTATACCAGCCTGACAATACCCTGCTAAGTCCAAGGCACCGCTGGGCCAGTGAGTTCCCTAAGCCTGCTGAACAGTCCTTGGAAAGGGCTGCACTCAGTGCTGGAGCATCACTGCAGGTTCAGCCTGCAGATCCGCGTGCTCAGGGTGCTGGTGCTGACACAAGCCCATCTCCTCTGGAGGAGTTTGCTCCATGTGACTCAAACACCAGAACGGGAAACAGATGCCCAATTACACTCCAAGAAACCCAGCTCAACCAGAGGGATTGCGCTTAAGGCTTGCAGGTTGGCAGCTCCCACTCCCACCTTTCGCACGGTCTCCAGTTCCTTCTGCTTGTTCTCGTTGGCTGCCTGCAGTTCCTTCATTTGCCGCTCCAGCTCCTCCTGCTCAGCCAACAGCTTCTGGCGCAACCCTTTCCGCTTCTGGCGTGCTTCTTTGTGGGGTGGAGGGCTCCCTGCTCTCAGCAGGTTCACAGTGGTCTGGATGGCTGGAGAGACAAAGGGGCAGGAAGAGAGAACCAGTGAAGTGCTAAACTTTCTGGATGAATACTTACAGTGTTGTTCATTGGATTGGGGTTTTTTAATATATTTTTAAATGAGAACTAACTGTTGTCAGCTGTCGTCATTCTCATCAGACTAGCTGTGAACACAAACCAGAAGTGAAGGACACTTGGCTCTCAGCATTGGCTGTGTGCCACAAGGATAAGGTCTGGTAATTCCACTGCATTATGTCAATTCCAATATTGATTTCTAACAAGCCATGGACATACAAGTCACTTATATGAGCAGCTGAAAGAAAAAAACCTCAACACTTCAGGATTTCTTATTACCTACGTTCAGTGACTCTAATCAAGGAATAAGATGTTATCTAACACATACATCTCCTTTTTGGACCTAAGTAAAGAGGGAAAGCCCACAGCTACAAATATTTAATTGCCGCACATACTCCAATGGCATTGGCAACAGCAGCTTTGCAGATGGAGGTGACCATCACTCAACACATCTGGGAAGGTCTGGAGAAGTGACTTCACCATGGGAATAGAAAAGAAAGCCCCAATGCCCAGCCTTATCCTCAGCTCACCAAGCCATACTACTTCAAGCAAAACTGTAAAAGCAAAGCCAATATCTTATGATGCTTAAGTGAACAAGCTTTCCCTTTCTCTCCCAAAGCAACAGTTTACAATCCCATCACTAGATGTAGAGTCAATACAGAAAAAGCAACAATAATAACCATTTCATTTTGGTTATGGCTTCCTAAATTAAGGCATCTAAATGACAGAAACTGATTTCCCTTACGTGGATCCTTAGTTCTTCCTGAGTCTCTGGCCCCTTAAAGATCCTTCCCATGAGCCCAAAACAGGGACATCAAAAAATCACAAGACTAAAAATTTCCAATTTGAGTAAAGCACGGCTGTAGGAATTCCACTTCCCTTAACTTTCACAAAACTAGCATTTTTGAAACCTCACCTTGAATCCATTCCTGCTTCTTCTTCTTATCAGAGGCACTGATCTCAAAGGTTTTATCAAGACATTTTATGAGAAAAAGGCACTTCTTTCCATCTCTGTCAGGTAAGGCCTAGAATAGGTAACAAAAGGATTAGCCTGGCAAACACTGAAATTAAGTTTACAGTCAAGCTCCATATATGCAGTTACATGTCACAGAGCTGTAAATACCAGCACTAAAAGCCTTTATTAAAAGGGTGTTTATGAACTGTAAAAAAAGCTCTTTTAATAAAAGATATAAGGAGTCAATCCCACGCACAAAAAAAGGATTAATTCTTATCTTTAGAGACATATTAGTTTTTTACCTCTACACAACAGTTGCCATCCAGAATGATGTCTCCCTTCTTCTCCTTTAAATCTTCGCTTACATAGTAGGAAATAATATTGGGTTTTAGCACAAACCATCGTTCCATCCAGTTTTTCCTTTTATGACCTTTTTTCAACATATAGCCCTGTTAAAAGCAACAGATCAGCTGAAATGCTTGGCCTCTATGGAACGACCTGGTCTTTTGGTTATGTGGGAATAGGGCACATGGAAAAGTTACCTCATGGCCCCAGATACTTCACCTACGCACTCCACTCCTAATACCAGCACACTGCTTGTTGTTTAGCCCACGAGGAACAGTTCTTCTGTCCTGAACAATTATTAGGTCACTGTCAAATCATTATTATGAGTCTTTGGTCCCCTGATGACCTTCACTATTTAATTTTCTTCATTGAAGCAGAGACATTTGCCATCGCTAAGACTCACCTGTGATACTTTCAGCGGATATTAAAAATCAGTCCTGCGTGGGTGCTTATCTCAGTGAAAGATGTGGGCCTGCATCTCTGCACCATAAATCCAGCCAGTTATGGGATATTCCCGGGAAAAAAGCCGAAGCACCTCTGTCCTGGGAGTGGCTCTACCCTGCCACACCCTCACATAGCTGCACCCCACTGAAGAGGCAATCCCATACAGGACACTTCAATGAGCATGTTAGAGAAGCTTATAACAGAACCAAACTCCTGGCAGCTTTGTTGGATGGCATATGGGAACACTGGTAAAGCGTGGATTTTTTTTCCCTTAAAGGAACAGAGTTGTACCTTGATTTAAACAACGGCAAGATTTCCCTCACAGTATTTTATTTTCCTTGAAAGATGATCCACTCAGCTGCTTATATGAGAAAAACACTTGCAAGCCTTACCAACACTACTTCAAAAGAAGGGAGAGAAGCCCATACTTTGCCACTAAACTTTATAAAAATAAAATAATAACTATTCTAATCTTCTGTAATTACAATAAATAGGGCTAGTATCATGATCAAATTATAAAAGTTTGCCTCTACTGAATATTAACATATCTAAAATACAAGCAGCAACACTAAGTGCAGTTATACTAGTAACCCTGGTATACGTTACCCAGTACGTCTGTGGCAATTCAATAACCATCTCATGGAAATGGATTCATATAATAATTGGTCCTTTTATCAGGTGTTTGATTTTTTGTGATCTTATTGGGGCACTTCTGTGACCTAGTCAGTTATTAATCTACAGTGCCAAAGTTGGCCAGTGTTTCAGCCATTTCTGTAACCATATTCCCCAAAGACTTATATACTTTTGTCTGACTTCTAAGTTCAAAAAAAAGTCAAATCACAGATGAAGTTGAAACACCAATATAGCTATGAACAAGCCATACAAAAAGTATAAACAAAGTATTTCAGACTAAGAGGATGGAAAAGTTAGAAAGGAGACCGGAGGCATTTTTCTGTAATAACTTCATAACAATTTTTTATACAAGCAAATGTGCTTGTATTAAAAAAAAGGTACAAAGAAATGCGGTGTGGCATATTTAAGCCAAAGTTACCTTTCTGTACAGAGAAAAAGACTTCAGTACCATTGGAGAAACTTTTTCGTTTAATAAACAAACCAAACCAAACAACTCCCTACACACACATCTTATCTGTGCTCAGCTTTTCTAGCCACTTGAATGTGTCCAGAGCCAAGGCCGTGCCTATTCTCATGTGCCACCTCACTCCCTCGCTCCAAAACAGGAACGCACAGAGAAACAGCTTTGTTTGCTGCCTCCATATTCAGGTCTGAGATCTGGGTGGGTGCAAGGCCATGAGAAGGACTCCTGCAGCTTCAATCTCTAATGCTTTGCACAGTCTAAGTCCTAACTAGGGTTTTTTTTCCCTTCCTACCAAATTGGCTTTCAAAGCCAAGTCAGACAGATATTTTACCCTCAAATTTCTGCAAAATCTTTTAACTATTATTTCCATTTATCAGCTGCCTGTCATCTTGCAAGAGCTCACTGAGAGCTCCTGAAAAGCAGGAGCCTTTTCACACCACCTATCACGTGAAGGACCTATCTTTCAGAAAACCACAAATTTAATTATCACTGCTACCCTCCACGAGCCTTGGGGATCCAGGATGGGTACAATAAAAAGGGTAGCATGACACTTGGCTACAATACCATATGTCATTAATTAATACCTTGAAGTAATCATGATTCCTGCAATAAACAGGACAAGTCTGTGGATCGACAAGGGATCAGGATACAAGCTGTGACTGAACCACATCCCGAAGTCTAGCAGGGAACTCTGTTCTCCACTGGGCCAGTGACTGTTCAGGAGATGCTGGGCCAAATCTTGACACAAACTATTTTTCAGTGTCAAGGAACCATTCAAAAGGCACTCAGACATCCTTGAGTGAGAGGCCCAGGAATCAAGAGAGGAAAGAGACAGTTTCAAAGAAAAAAAAAAAATGTGGGGGGAACACACACAGTGCAGCATCAAAACTGAAAAGAAATCTGACTTCCTCACAAGTCTCAGGAAGGTCTGATCTGGCACCGGTTATTTTATTTTCATGGTATCAAACAGAATGACTTCATTTTGCCCTCAACTGACTATGTATGTGCGTGTCCCCATCCCTCACCTCCAACAGGCAACCAGCAGTTAACAAAAATAGACTTTTGCATTGTTCTGTGGATATTCTGAATGAATTTCCTGTGCCAAGACTTTCTGATGACTTCTTAGGAAAGCCTGCCAAGAAAGCCTTTGTTTTTTTCCTCACCAAGAAATCAAAGATGAAAAAAATTCTCTGCCAGGTGGAAGTCAATTTTAAAGAGCTCTCTAGGTAAACTCTGTTGTGACCCCTCAGGTCTCTGAGATACTTGTAACTCCCATGAAAGACATACAATCTTTAAAGACATTGCTAAACTGAAAATCCAGCCACTGGAAATCTGAAGAAAGTTTGCTAAGAATATAAAGGCCAGCATGACTTCTTGTGTTCGAGTGTGGGTAAGTAAGTTGCCAGTCATCTAGCCTGCTGAGCGGAACAAGCAGGGAGAGCGCTCTGGAGCTCGTCCACAGCTCTTTGCCCTGCTCAAGTGGAGCAAATTAAAAGCAGACCTTTCAGCTGGAGCAATACCCTTGTCCAGATCCCCTAGTGTGAATGCAGAGGTTATCACCACCACAACCATATGTCCTACAACATCACTGAAACTACAAAAAAGCACTCTCCAAGGTTGAAGAGCTGTCACCAGTTTAAGAACTGACAGTGTGTTGCAGCTATTCTGTCAACTAACAAGCAGGTGACAGTAGTATAAAAAAGGCCATATTTCAAGTCAGAGCCCATTTCTTTCACTTTGTAAAAACAAACTCTCCCAACAAGCCACTCGTTTGTAATACTACAACAACTACAACAATCTGAACAGCAGCACATTTTCCCTTTTATAAAAATAAGCTCATATTAAAGAACCCTGATACATAATTTACCTAATCTCCTCCTGCTCATTATTAACTGTATTAAAAAAAGCAGTATAAATGGAGTTAATTATGCAATAAATTGTTGCCTTAAAGCATTAGTTCTCTGTGCTTCTTACCTGTTTGAGTACATCTAAAATGAGTTCGTTAAAGACTTCGTTGATTGCCATGGACACCGTCTGTCGGTCCATTCCTTTACTGAACTGCCCACTTCCAATGAGGTCAATCAGCTCCCACGCAGAAAGACCCTCTCGACTGGTGTTCAGAGCAATCTTGTAGTGCTCAAACTGCTCTTGCTGCCACCCTGTTCCCATTGCTTCGGTGATTTTTTTAAGTAAATATTCAATCTGTACAGAAATAAAACCAGAAATCAATCATTTTCAGCAGGCCTGGAAATCAAGTGTTTCAGAGCTGTAAACTAAGCTCCTCCAGAGACTACCATTACAGCCAGATTCCTATGTTCACATGTAGGCCCCTAAACACAGGGGGTTTAATTAACAAAGGTTTTAAGCTCCTGTCTCAGTTGAACTCTTGACTGCCAAGCCCATCCCACAGCTACTCTCTTCATAGTGAAACAAAGAATTGAACCTGACAGCCTCATTTAATATTTCAGATTCCTACAGAACACATGGGACCTTCCCTGCAACAGCTTCCAAACTGTGATGACTGAAGTATGAGAAAGGAAGAAGTTTTAGAAAGTATTCTTGTAAGACAAAAAGCAAACAAATTAGAAAAAAATAAGAAAACACAGCAATTTGGACAGGAAGAGAAATGAAGAACTACCAAGGTACAATCACAAACCTCAGTCTTCACCTGACCTCTCTTCTCTAGCTCTCAAACACTCCATCCCTGGACACAATCTTGGCAGATGTATCAAGAGAAACACAAATTTTTCAAGTCCACTTTTATTGTTTTGAAAATAAGCTCTTCTTTTCCTTTAATCTTTCATCACTCTGTAAGCATTACCATACACAGGATAATAATGCCAATAACACTAGTCAAAACAAACACAAGAATGAAAAAGAGGGAAACAAGGTTGGGTTTCTGGTTTTGTCTGGGGTTTATGTTGCTTTTAAACTCATCACTGTTCATTCACAATATTTTAAACAGTCCATGTACAGTTTAGAGCACTGTAAAATGCTTCTAATGGCTCTTTAAACAAAGTAATTATCGAGGGCCTTTCTAAAAAGACCTCTGCACAGCAAAGTAAAAGCCATGCTACTAAATTTCTACGCCTTAGAATAGCAGGATACCAACTACAGCACTTAGCCCAGTTTTGAAGACAGACCAAGCTAATGTGGCCCTCTGCTACTCTGGGTGATGGCTCACCACCCTTCCTCTCTAGCTTTGCAGGGAACCAGCCAAGGTAGACAGGAAACCCTCCCAAGGGGGAAGCCTGGGGAGAAGGCGCCCAGCAATCCCACACCAGCCACCACAGCGACAGGGAAGCAGCAGCTCCCCCGAGGGCTGGCCCTTCTCTCTGGCTACCACAAGGCCAGCACAGAACCACTTTCCAGTGGGCTGGTACGCAAAGCCGCAGGAAAGGGCTCATCCTGGATCATGACTGCCCTGCTGCTGTACAGGAATGAGGGATGTGACAGGGTGGGAAGTGCCACTGCACACTGGAGGTGGGGAGAGAAAGCAAAAGGATCCTTTCAGGTTCACTCTATGCACACGGAAAAAATACGGATTTGCTCAAGTGCTGCTTTCCTGATGGTTAGTCCTTCTGGACAGTCAGCGCCACTTTTAGTCTATCTGTTTTAGCTATGGTTTTGGAAATACTAAGTGACTAAAGAGTCTGAGTCCCATTATCAAAAATGACCAAGGTGTACAGCATGAACATGCCTCATTGAAAAGCAGTGAAACCGAATGATTTCCAGGACTTCTGTTTTCCAATCACCAGTGCTGGTTCGCCTCTGTTCTTAGCACTGCTTAAAAACACAGTGTAATGTCTCCTCCAGGTAAGAAAAACCCTGTCTGAGAGAGCCAGAGGATGTTCCACCACAGAATACATTAACTTTCTGGCTACAGCTCAGAGTCACCTTTCAGCTGGTCTAGTAGGCTTTGGAGTACCCAGCAGTCTCTACGCAAGAGATTTCAGAGTACAAAGAAATAAAGAAGTGTTTTTGTCCACCAGCACATTTCACCACAAAGACTCCCAAGGTTTTGATGCAGCACACATACTAATTTTGTGGCTGCTTCTCTCTCTTGCAACTTGTACAAGCAAATGCCTTCCCTTCCCTCACATCTAGGATGAGGAAACACACAAATGTGTTGCAGAACACATATCTGGCAAAGCAGTAAATTACCAAATTCACCCTACACAGAGGTCGGATTTTCTTACTATTTCAGCTCAGTAGCTGCTGTTGGTCTCACAGGCAGCACATGGGCTAATGCTACAGCAAAATGGAGAAGCTACAGCAAGCTGCTGCACTGCCAGGAGGAAAGTTCCCACTCTGCTGAAGGAGCAGGAAGTGCAAATACCTCCAAGACGTGGCTTCCATATCCTCCTTGTTAAATTTGTCTTAGAAGACAGGCCAGTCAGGCACAGAATATGCCTGCAGGGTGGGTCCAGAAGTTGTAGAAAGCATTGCTTTTCATTTCAGCTTCACAGAGTAAGACACTTAACTATTTTTTAGCTCCTCGTGCAATTCTTACTAGCAAAGATAAGGTCTAACAGAGGCCTCTGCAAAAGTGACATTAGAATTCAAAATCTTTAAAATATGCTTTGTTGATTTTCACTCTCCAAAATCCTTAAGTTAAAAAACTAATTCAAGACTGTCAAGCATCAGCTACCATAAATCCTCAGTATTCAGTTAAGGGCAGGAAGCAGCTTATTTCCTACTCCAGACAGGTTTCAGAGGGGAAAAAAAATAAAAAAGACCCCAAAAAGACTTCACAGCACGCAAGAACGGGAGCACTGCAAAGCTGTTTCAAAACAAACCTCCTAAAACCTGGATCTGATGAGCTGGAATGAGCTCTGGCATCAATGCAAGTGCAACTTTTTAATTCCCTTTTTTTCCCTGCCACTTAGCTCATTCCCTCTGAGCAGCATCAGTTCTTAACTACAATCCTGGACTTCAGCTGGAAGGAAAGCTAAAATAACCCAGGCTTAATTAGGTAGATAATATACTTTAAAAACACTAGAAAGTAATACTAATAAAAAAGTTCATAAGTTTTAATGATTTTTTAACTTTAAAATGTATTGTTCCAAAATTTCACAACCTCCTACACTGCTTGAGGCATGCAGCTCTCAAATTCTTTTGGTTAATTAACTCGAAGTACTAGGACTCACTTGCTGACAATGGAACATATACAGAAAAGAAGAGCATACCTGAATAAATTTTTTCCAATTTTTGCTCAAGCCATATGAATAAAATGTGTATCAAACTAATGGAAATACTTTGGAAATAAAGCAATGCAGAACTCTTGGCTAGTACACGTTATCATACAATACACTAAAAATAAGCAAATACATCCTCTCCTTTAATGTAATTTGTACACATTTCGTCTTACTTTGGTTCAGAGAATAAACATCTAACTCTGCTAAGCCTCCATCTACAAGTCACTAACATGACCACAAATATCCTACAACCCCATTAAGGTACATAAAATATCTCATTGTTTTAAAATACACCTACTCTTCTTATATGAAAAATGATCTGTGCATCTTACAATTCAATTTCTAAAAGTAAAAAAACCCCAAATAACTAAGTTTCAACTTACATCTTGCATTTAGTTAAGTACATAGATAACAAAAGTCCCCAGCAAAAGTTTATTTAACATATTTGCTCAACAGCAACAGTGCCTGTGGCAGTGCAGTATGATATGGAAGTGTGAGGTAAATATAAAGAAATAAGTTGCATCAGAGTGAAAGCAAATAGAGACCATTCATTATGTGTTCAAAGGAGGAACCTCAGGGCAAATGGCATTTCCCCTCCTTCACAGACCCATGTCAACACAGCAAATAACTTTTGTCTCTTGGCTCAAATATAACCTAGTCTTGTGGTTAAAAAGCAATGTTGAAAAGCAAAAGTGAAGCAACATTTGCTGCTATGCTGAATGGACCCTACTTTCAGATACAGGTGTAAAAACACATGGGAGTTACATACACCAGTCCATACATCAGTGTGGACCAACTGGCTCCACAGTATGAAAAGCAGCTTCCATCTCAAATCAACAGAAACTTTCAGCCAGAACTTTGCCAAGAGAAAGGAAATATAATATAAAGAACAGAGCTCTAACATGAGCTGTGAAGCCTGTTTGGTATCTTCTTTCAGAGGGCACTTTCTTTTCCCCATGCTTCAGTACCTATCTGTTTTCCAGGTATTTATGGCACTATCCTCCATGGGGAATGAAGATGTTACACGTATTATTCTGACACAGAAATGGGTCTCTCAGAATAAGAAAAATAATGCCAAGGAGACCTTCATGTCCAGAAGAGCACAGCAGATGAAAGCAATCACATCCTCTTTCACAGTCATCATTAACCCCTTTTTGTAATCCCAAAAGAATATCACTTACATTTAAGTCAAATACTTGTTTTTTCCTTTCCACCAGCAAAATCATGTTCCTTATCCAGTGTAAGTCACTATCTCCTTTCTCTTTTCCAAAATTAAATCAGCATTGAGTAGTATAATAAAAGTCAACCCAGAAAACAACCAGCTGCATAAGCTGAAAACTGTCTTATCTTCTGCAGGAAAGGGTAGTGAATGGGAAAGAACTGATGCAAGTTTTAAGTCACTAAAAATGTTTCTAACCATCGTCATCAGCATGTAGAGATCATGGGTCAATTAAAACCCCACACAAGTAGCTTTCATTCTTTTTGCATCAGTTTTGATGTTATTTCTGGAGTGCCAAGGGTCAATTCCCAGTACTTAATTGCTGTTTCAGTTTCAGATACTAGAATGCAGAACAATGAAGCAAACATGGTCATAAAAAACCTTTTTTCTGCAAGAAATGCCTGCAGGAGAATCTCCACTGGACAATTCCAGACCTTCACCTCCTCAGGCTAAAAAACATCACCTCCTTTTGAAATGCAAAAAAGCCACACAAGGTTTGGTCCTGTTAGGAGGACTAGAAATGCCATGTGTTAATATAGTTGAAGGTTAAAGGGTAAGTGAAAAGTGACTGTACAAACCTTTCCTCATGAAGCCAGGCCTAAAAAGCAAAGACAGCAAACGTGTTTGGCTTATTTGAAACAAATTACGGGAACACTAGATTACAACACAGGGTATGCAGTTTGCAGTGCGCATAGCTGTTAGTTTCACCATGAAGGATGGCCCAGAAACACAGCTAACCACATACTACAGCTTTTGGGGGACAAAGCATTCCCAAGGCTGCAGTCACATGTCCAGAAATAAGAAAAGGGAAGTGTTTGGACACCTTTTTGTAAAACAGAAAACATCTGGTTAAACAATACCAAGGCACACAAATGAGTCTGTAACAACCAAGAGGTGAGCAGTAAGGAAAGCTCATGACAAAACTGGAGTATTTCTCCTCTCATGGCTTCAGTTCCTGACACCTTTATTTTACCCTTCTCAGAGAAGAGGGAATGCCTGCAAGAGCTGAAGAAAATACACATTTGGATGGCTGCATCTCAGGTGATCTAATGGAAAAGACCAGCTGTGGGGAGGGGAAGGAGGTCCCACCTGACCCCCTGCTTTCTGGGAATGTTAGCAGGATAACTGCCTGGTAACGCTTTGCCCGCCGCATGAGGAGGTAGTTCTGCTGTTAGCCAGGAATTGTATGGATCCTGAAAGCTGTCCATCAGGACTAATTTTAACTACAGCAAACAAAATACAGCACTGTTTTCCTCCAGTTCACCTGTACCTTTTTGAAATACCACATTTACCCAGTTCACAGGAATGTTTCACTCTGCACACCAAGGTCTCTCACTTGAAAGGGGAGGGAGCTTTCAGATTTGGTACCACTTGCTTGGCACATGAGCACCTTTGCAAAACAGACATTCGTGAATGTTCCTTTCCAACTTCCCTAAGTGCATCCCACCAGTGGACAGCAGAAGCAACAGAAGTCCAAGCCTGAGCACAGTGCTTTGCATATCCACCAGCTCCTGTCTCTTTGTCACCTGACTTCTCCCCATAACATAGAGGGATCCTCTCAAACTTGAAGTCACCTTCCAGAACTGCACAACCCATGCTGATTTTACTAACCTTTTTTGCCTCAAGTGCAAGGCTGACATCCCTCCTTCCAGGGCAGGTGAGAGCACAGGCCAGTCACTGCCTCTGGCTTTCAGCCCAGCCTCTGCTGAACAAGCAGCCTCTGGCCCTTATGTTATCTCTTCACTACGTTCAAATTCTCTCTTGGTAACAACTTTCCTTACTTGGCTCTTTCCAAAGCTTTCCTCAGCCTGCATCTCTGAAACCTTTCCACAGTAGCCTGTCTTCCCTTCTTTGGTGGAGCTGAAGCTGTTCCCAGTTTGCTGCCTGTTCAACACCTCAGCAGGGAATCCAGACTCTGCACTTTGCACACTGGAGTGACAGTCCCCTCACAATCAGCTAACATGAAAGGCCCAGCACTGCAGCTCTAGCGCAAAAGTACATGACATGGGCAGGAAGGGAGGACAGCAGCTTCAATATTTAGTCAGTACAATGCAAGGAAGGTGAAACTGCACTCAAACGGGAGTGTTTTCTGGATATGAGATATGAAATTACTGCAGAAATCATTTATCTCTTTTAAAAATGTAAAAACTGAAAAAGCAGGAAATTCAGACTCCCAAGTATGTCTCAAAGAGCAGCTCCTCCAAGGAGGAAGAAAAGACATGAAGTGTTAATACATTCACTGGAGATGTAAGAAGTCCTGTCATTCACAAGACAGGAGGCAAAAATCTTCAAGGGATCACTGTTCCAACCTGAAAGTATGCCATAAGTTTCTTAGTTACTTATGAAGTGGGAAAAAAAAATCCCCAAAGGCCAACAAGGTGGAAGGGAGGGAGGAGGGGAAACAGCTGGATCACACACAGAGGACTCCAAGCCAGAAACTGCAGTAAATTGTGTGTTGCAATATTCTCAGCCAATGGTAAGAGCAACAGACAGGCAGGAAAGGAAAGCCTGCTCCCTGGGTGGGAATCTGTAGTTACATGAGAGGTTTACATTGGTCTCAGCAAAACATCAGTATCACAGAACAGCAGTGCTCGCCTCGCCCTTCTCCTCTCTTTTCACTTTGCAAAAATCCCCTCACTTTACACATGACGTGCAAGCCATTTTCTAAAAAAGGCAGATACGAAAGGTCACGTAGAGAAAAAGCAAAATTGACAGAAATTGAGACTTTGCATCTTTACTTTTGGAATTTTATGTGAATGATAGGTGAGTAAATGCGGAATTTTCCAGAAGTACAGAGAATGTGACGGAGGACCGGTGCAAACCAGAAAGGAGTGTTTTCAACAGCCAGCATTCCTCCAGTGGCTGACTACATTACCTGTGTGGTCTGAGGCAGAAGGTGGAGTGAATACAGGCATTGTATATGATAAGAACAGAGCAGCCTTTCTTTGTCAGTCAGGCTCTGTAAGCTTCCTTTAAACAGATTGCACAATTTGAATCTGGCTGTAATCAAGGAGATGCAGACACAGATCCACACTAAGAATTTGAAAAATAATCCAAGTAGAAGAGCAATACAAGTTAACCCTGGACATTAAGGATGGGAAGGAAAGCAAACAACGGCAGAGATGAAATCTGGAAATATGGAAAACCTCAGCTGGGAGCTGACTCTGCAGCCAGACACATTGCCATCACCTGGCATCAGCTACAGAAGGCAGCACAGATCTGGGGCTTGTTTGTGGAGGGGGAGCAAGCAGCAACATCCCAGGGCTGGCAGGTCTGAAGCTTTTAACCATGCCAACAATTTAGGAGATGTGAAATGCCTGCCTGCAGGTAAGGCAGGCTGCTCAGTGAGGAACATACTGACAAAGCAGAGATGTGGATTTGAGTCCCAGTTTGACATTTATTAGTGGCTCTGACCTTCTACAAAAGCCAAATCTGGCAACACTAAGAAAGGAGCTGTCTTACCTTTTAGAACCATGATCCCTATCTCCCAGAACCAGTATCAAAAACAGGAAAGCAAGCAAGAAGACTGTCCCATTTCTCATGGGAATATGCATGCCAGGTAGGGCACTGGCATGGGCCAGTCTGGCAAAAACAGAAACGCTGTACAGAGTGAAAGTCTCCTGCTAAAATGTGAGTAAGAAGGCAAAACAGAGCAGTTTATTTTGATAGGGGAGTTATGGTTTGGCACAACACCTTGGAGTCCAGTGGTTATGTTGTTAGTGCCATGTGAATCAGACTGTTTTGATCTCTGGCTGTTCAACAGTTTGCAAATATTTATTATTCAATACTCTAGTGCAAAACTACAAACCCCTGGGATTCCTGTACATGGTTTCACAAGGGATTATTTGTGCCTACACTTCTCATCTTTCTGCTTCTTTCCCCACCCTTCCCAAAGGGGAGAATAGTAGAGATACCGAAATCTTGCTTTAGGGTTAAAATACCTATCTGAGCGCTGCCAATGCTTGTTCATGAATTTAAACTATAAAGAGATCTCTCTGGTATTAATCCTTCAGCCATTTCAAGCAAAAGTGTTCATGTGGTGGCTGTTTTCGATCAGAAACAGACATCATCAGAAAAGTCTGCATGTCTCCTTTTCATCAGGAGGGTGAGTTGAGACTCAACTTGCAAGTCACACGGAACAGAGGGGGAATTTTTTTCCAAAATCACACTGATGTACTGACTATGAAAAATTTTAACTACCTATAAGTGAGAGCAGTGATTAAAGATCACATCCATGCACTACTCATGAGTGAAGCAAGAACCTCACCAGCTCTGAGTGCTGGTGTTGGAGCTTGTGTCCCCAGCACCAGGGAGTCCTCACAAAAAGCAAAATAAGCTGTTTACCAGGGATATGTCCTGTTTAGTCAGGCTGTTTAAAAGACAGAAACACAGAGCTATCAATACCTAAAGTATCCTGTGGAAATCCCCATATATGCACCTTGGAAGACAGAGAAATGCACCCAAGACCTTACATGATTAAAAGAGGGAAATAAAAGTTTTACACTAAACAGTATTTTCTCTTAAATCTCTAGAGAATAACAAACTAACATAGTTCAGCTGGGACATTAAGCAAACTGGTGTTAAACAGCTTAAGTTTTTGTTTCTTACCTCCTCAGGTACAATGATTAAAGGGTATTTGTCCTCTGATAAGAAGTTAAAAATAACCCACACTTTAAATGCATCTTCATCGCTAATCAGCAAAGGAGTTTTAGAGAGGTTCTTTTTAGCACAGAGAGTCCAGCACATCCTGTTGAATTCAACTTTGTCAAAGTTTCCTTGAACCTAAAAAGAAGAAATTGAACAACAAAAAAATTGATATGCACGAATGGCACTGAATAGCAGAAAGACAAAGTTTAACATTGTACAAAAAGCAGCAAGAAAATTCTAGTTTGCAAGAAACATCAAGGCCCAAAAAGAGCATTGTAGCAGCCTCGTCTGACTTTCTGCACAGGGTCAAATATGGAATTTCTTTCAGCAAAATCGACATCCAACCTCTAATTTCTGGTTGAGTTAATAACACCCTAACTTCATGGGAAGGAGACTGCACTGCATTCTGAGTTTCCTCTGGCACATTCACTTTAGCTTCCAAACCTTCTTCAGAAATTAGTTCCAACTGCCCTTCTATTGCACTGAGTTATGAGACTGTATATAGCAAATTTGGAAACCAGCATGGTTAATAATACGTATGGATATGCTAAAAGCAATATTGAAACAACAGCTGGGAAAGACCTTTAATATGTTTTTCCACTTCACATTACTCAAATGTAAGTCCTGTAGGATATTTATAAATACAGAATCATTCTTTCTCAAATGTTAATCCACTTAAAACCTTCCCTTCCTCAGACTTGAAAATCTTCAGCTCACTGACAAAAATTCCTCCTGTTTTCGTTATCCTTTATCATATCTGCACATATTAATCTGTGAATTATTTGCGTATGCAAGAGCTTTAATTTTTTCTGTTTTCTTTTTAAACCCTCATTTATGTTATAGATTAGACCTATTTATCATCTCCCTACAGCTTAGCAATGATATTTCTTTGCCAACATGTAACTGATAAAGACATGTTTTGCACTGTAATGGAAGCCCCTTTGAGATTTTGGAAAGCGTGTCTAAGAAACTGGTTCTTGTACTGCTTGTGTTAATGGCACCAGTAGTGGTCAGCAATATTTTCTTATGACAGACCAAACCATGCACCTCAGACACTTCAAGAACACCAATTATTTCCTATCTACTCTAGTAAGTGGTCAGTATAGTGGAGGGTGAGCCACAGAGGCCAAGTCAAAGAGACTAAGGAAGTCAAAAACTTATGTGGGTGTAGGGATAATGAGAAAAAAAGACAGAAATAGACACCAACCCTATGCCAAGAAGCACTTTACAGTACAGTTTCCATGTATAAAAGTAAGACTATGAAAGAAAACCACAGACTTTGCATGCTTGCAGAACAGGCCACCAAAGTCCATGCCAATGCAAGAGGCCAGCTACAGGCTAGAGCTGCCCTCTGAGTAAGGTGGAAGCTGTAGTGGTCAGAGGTTCTACAGCCACAAGTTCACTATCTGTCTTATTTGTGCAGGAACCACAGAATAACAGAATCATAGAATGCCTTGGAAGGTGGATCATGAAGATCATCTAGTTTCAACAGCTCTGAAATGGGCAGGGATGCCTTCCACTTGACCAGGTTGCTCAGAGCCCAGTCCAACCTGGCCTTGAACACTTCCAGGAATGGAGCATCCACAGCTTCTCTGGGCAACCTCTGCCAGTGCCTTACCACCCTCACAGTAAAGAGTTTTTTCCTAATATCTAATATAAACCTATTTTCTTTCAGTTTGAACCCATTCTCCTTGTCCTGTCACTACATGTTCTGGAAAATAGTCTTGACCCATCTTTCCTGTAAGTTCCCTTCAGATACTGGAAGGCCACAATTAAGCCACCCTGAAGCCTTCTCTTTTCCAGGCTGAACAATCCCAACTCTCCCAGCCTTTCCTCACAGGAGAGGAGCAAGAAACACAGATGTTAAATGAAACACCAATTAAGCAAACAAACACACTCAGGAAGAAGGGGTAGAAGCCATGTTTCCTTCTTGTTCCTTCTATTTGCCAGCGCTTCATCCCTTGGATACTCTTGCCTGTGCTTTTTCTGTCTGTCCTCCCCACTCTGCCCAATGAAGCCCAACTTCTTTTCTAAACAGCTTCTCCCACCCAGGTGATAAGCAGTTCCACTTTGGTAATGTCCTAGTGGTTATGCTACTCCAGAGGAAGATGCCACACACCTGGCAAGTGCTCTAAGCACTGTAAATAAGATGGGATGCCCTCTGAGCAGCTCGTGTTTTAAGGCATGGCAGCAAATAGTGACCACAGGGAGACAGGTGGGGAAAAGCATAGGCCCTGGCTGGGGTAAAGGCAAGTGCACAGTCTCTGCTAGCACAGCAAAGTCGGACTGCACATGCCTTGGAACTCATGTCAGAGCCCAGGTCACCTGTTACTGCCACCAGGACTATGCAGCAGGCAAGCAGGAGGTTTCAGAAACATTTTGTCACAGAGGAATAGGTCCTACTGTGCCACCAGTCCCACTTTAGGCATGTAAGTCCTTTTTTCAGAATCCAGACTTGATTCTGAAATGGGCTCCATGGAGCCCACATGCCATCCAGAGCAGAGACACTGTTTAGGAATTATTCAGGAACAATAATCACATCAGTGCACAAGCCCCAGCTTTCCAAAACCATAACAAGCATTGGTAGTGTAACTAGCGCTCAGAAAGTTGCCTGAAAGATGAGATAACCTGAGGTTTAGAACAACGTCCTTCTTTGTCTCACTCCACTAAGATTCTTCCTTGCTATAAATAAGGCCTCCTGTAAAATACCAATCATCGCCACTGTTGAAAAGGAAACATTTTCAAGTGGTATTTAAAGATATACATTGAAATAATGGAACATGCTAAAATATGATCATAAAACCAAGTAAAACAAATTATGAAAATATTGTATTGGTAAATAACAGCTTTCTCCCAAAAGGGACAAGACAGACCAAGACAGATTTTGTTTCAGATGGAAGAAAATTCTAGATACATCTATCTGCTAAGTAACAAGCTGCATGATACAGGAAATCATCAATTAGGCAATACTAATTATTCAAACCATTTATTGAAATTCCCTATGTGGATAAAGGAAATAAATTGCAAACAATTTACCCCACTTAGCTACCTTTTCTTCCTTGACAATTGTGTCTTTCTTGACGATTTCTTGGTTCTACATAAAGAGACCTTATTGCAGGGTAACACAGCGTAAGCCAGCACCAAAAAACATAAAAAGCTACAACTGCATTTGAGAGTACAACTGAAGTTATTTCCAAAGGTTACAAAGTCTTCTCAATAAAATTGTAAGTCACAGTTACATAGTTTTAAAACAGTTCCAAGAATTCCTTACTTAAATACTTCATGAATATCTGAAACCCAAATATCTTCGGATCAAAAAAACCTCTCTTGAGCAGGTGGCTTTTACTCAAAACAATTAATTCCCCACAAGATGTACGACTGGAAATTGAGAGAACTTCCTCCCTATTTGGGGGGTATAAAGCATCATTCCTTCTTTAGTAGCTCTGCTTACTAGCACAGACTAACAGCATTTCTTCTACAATCACCCCACCTAAAAGAACAGATTATGTCTTAGAAGAACGAAGAAAGGAGTTTTTTGTGTGCTTTTTTTGCTTGTTTGTTTTAAACAAAGGAGACATGCTATGAACCAGTGACTTCATCCCACTGCATACTGTCTTTTGACACTGATGTAAAGTCATCTTTAAAAGAAGAGATGTCATAGTCAAGATTTTCCCTGTCCAAAAAGACAGCCTTCTGTCAAAGCAACTTCCCTAATTTTTAATAGTATATATCTAAACTGTTTACAAGCATTAATTAGCATGAAATTACAGGATTAAATAGCATGAACATACAGGTAATTTAATCATGTTCCTTAATATTTCCATCTTTTAAGATTAACTAATGGCATGGGTATATCAGGCAATCATCAGGGGCCAGATCAGTGTATGAATAAAACAGCACAGTCATTCTCTTTCCTTTCATGAGAAAGCAAGGTAGCTTGTCTTGTGTTTTTACCATGGAGTAAGGAGGTGCCCCAGAGTAGCTAAACACTGAACATTTTCATCTACTTGCTCATATAGCCAGGTCTGTTATTCTCAAATTAAAGTCTTATTTAGATGCAATTGCTCCTCACTTCTGTAACTATTTTTCCTATCAACATCCTTTAACAATACAGCATTTTTATATTTGAAAAAGCCTTCCATATTTCCTTTTTTTTTTTTTTAAATATTATGACTTGTTACTGCCTACAAATAGTATCAACTGACTGTGGTTCAGCCTCTCCCACTGTAAACCTTTGGTCAAAATAAATGATGGTTTTTTCTTTTTTCACAAAATTTATATACAAACTGCTTGCTCTCTGTTTAACCTTACAGGAGCTCAGACTGCCAACATGAAGCAGAAATGACATCACAACTTCTTAGGCACATAGCAAGATTGTTCAGCATCAAACAACCAAGACATTAATTGGATATCTTTATGTGTATTAATGGCCAACAACTCCCACAGATCAAACATAACATTCTTGGGGTGTCTCTCATACTCCCTGGGTACGAGAGAAGCACAGACTAGGGAGGTAGAGAGGCTGATAAGTCTATTGCTGCACTAGACTTCCCAGCAGTGTGTCGGTTCAGGACTTTTTAACATAATAAAGGAAAGCAAACAGCTTTGTATCTCTGCAGCCACATCAGAGTTTGAGGGTTTCTGGGATTGACCCCAAGTGCATGAGAAATAAGTGGTATTGAGGCTGATGTTTGCACTATCACGTGGGCTGCTTTTTACTGTCCAGAGCAGCCTCTCAAGGTTAGCTCTCAGAAAAAAAGCAGGAAGATAGTTGTTTTGAGTTTTTTTAACTTTCAGACCCAGTGACTACCTATCTCAGAACAGGATGGAGAGGAGAGTAGGGCAAAATAAAGCACAGCAGAAGAGTGAAGAGTGGTCAGACATGAAAGGGAAAAACTTGAAGACAAAACACTGTATAATGTCACCCACTGTAACTATCTGAAGGAACATACTTATTAAAATACCTTGTGAAGAACACTGAAGATATTTTTGCCCTTTCTGTTTGCAAAGGAGTCTATGACAACATTCTGTTATAGACATCGTATAAAGTGGGACAATCTATAGCTCCAAGACCCTTTCAGATAAATTCAAGCTGAGGTGCTTTATTAACATAAACATGGTTCTGCATGAACACAGCTTAGATGACGACCAGATATAACAGGAAACAGAAACCAAGGAGAGAAGAAAGAAGGAGAGAACAGTGCACCCTTCCATTTTTAGGTACAGGCTCTCCAGAGTACCTGCCACATCAAGACTCCTTACAGACACATTCACCACCAGTGCCTTCACACCAGCACGCTTCCTGCACACATCAGTTTACTGCAGACACTCTAATAATAAAAACTGATAAAAGAAAAACAACAACAGGAATTCAAAACTTACCTTTTCCAATATGAATTTGTTTAGGTAAGGCATGTAACCCTGATTGGAAACTGGCCCTTCATCGTCATCCCTAAAGTGCTCTTCCAAGGCCACTGGGTCATGAGGAACATTTAACACTGTACACAAGTTGTGAGAAAGGACCTAAGGACAGAAGAGAAACCAGTGACACTGCTGTCGGCCTCAACCATGTGCAAAGTGACACTTTGATGTCAACACAAGTTCTGCCCCATGAATTTCTGCCAAAAACCAAAACGTAACTGAAAAAATGGATTCAGTGGCTTCAGACAGTTGCACGTTCCCAGAAGCACAGAGAGGTCTGGTCCTACTGCACTGCAAAGGAAGGTACAGAAGCTCCCCTTTGTACACATATACCCACGCAGCTGAAAACCAGAGAGGCATGCAGAAACACGGGCATAATATTTACAGAGTGAAATCAGATCGCTATGGAAAATAACCACAAACACCTAGCCTTTGAAATTACAAATATTTATATCTACTAAAAATGAGTAACAGAGAAAACAACTCAATAAGTAACTTTAGTTTACAAAGAACTAACTGCTCAGATTAAAGCATTAACTATGGATTTCTCTCCTCTGCTTTTGGGTTGCTTCTCAACATTCATCCCATGTTTCAGCTGGCAAAGCAAAAATAATGTTATAGAAAGGGGAAGGGTTGAGGTGTGCTTCTCAAATTTTTATTTTAAAAAGGTATTTGCATGAATTATGTCAAGAGTGTAACAGCCATCAGTACTCATGTCAGTTCTTGAGAAATGACCTTCAAGAAGAGACTACACACTTGACTAATTTTAAGGAAGTACTGAGTTACTGAAAACTAACTGGTAGCCAACACATCTCAACTTCTTCAACTTGAGCTGAGCTTTGCACGCACAAACCAACACCTCAGTATCAACAGGAAGGCAGAGCTTGGGCAGCAGCAACTTCTGTGCCACTGTCCCCAAAAAAGGCAAAGTGTCATCCCTTTAGTTGTTCACACTCTCTGGAGTCAGCTCAGTCCTGCCCACCACACTGTAAGCACACTGTCACTGGGTGGCCCTCTCCCTTGGCATGATGCAGAGTTAAGCCTCTGAAAACCATGTACCACCTACATGAACTGTGTTAAGGACTTAACTTCACATGACCTGGAAGGGTCTGCATGGAAAAAAATGTACCAAAGGCAAAAATTACAGGTAAAACAAAATTCAGCAGAAGTAAAACAGATCTCATCTTTTGAAAAGGTATGCTGCTGATGGTATTTTTTTTTTTAAATCAACAGCTACATGGAACAGACTGCAACTGAATTTTGGCCTATGCTTTAGTTTTTCATAAAACTAAAAAACAAAACCAAAAACAAACAAAACAAAAAACCAAACAAACAAACAAACCCCACCAAAACCAAACCATACCCAAACGATGCAAACAGAAAGCAGTAAAAAACGTGCAGAAAATTTATAAGCATCTCTGTTTAGGTGAGCAGACATTAAGTGGCCAAGACTGAGTTAGCTGCAAAACAAGAAGTGAAAGTTTGAAGTTGTCAAACCCTAGGAAATCAAACCAATGCTACACACTTAAAATGTCTGGCCTTTCCCCCACCCACTCCCTTTAAAAAAAAAAAAAAAAAAGTACATTTACTTTTCTTATGTATCATAAGGAGACATGCAGAATCTAACTTAGTTAGCAGAAAATTCTATAGGGATAGCCCAAGATGCATGTTCAGTTCAGAGGAGAATTCTTAGCTACGTATCTCCAAAGTAGCTAAATTTTCTTTTAGAAAAGCAGGTATTTCCATGAGAAACACATATTTTCACTGATGAATGCTAGCACTAAGGCATTGGAGCTAATGAGGTGCAAAGGTTCAAAAATACTTAAAACAGCACCAGTCATAATACAACAAAAGCTATATTTTAGAAAGCAGCAAAATAGAATTTAGAAGTTATCACATTCACACTACCCTCTATCAACAGTGTATTTCTGTTCAATCTATCCTTGTCTCTAACCACCATACCAAATCAAGTATTTGAGTCCATGTGATTTACATATGGCTTTTAGGAACATACTATCATGTGTGTTTCCCTTTCTATTTAAGGCTTCTGTTGTTATTTATAGAAGCCTGAAGGATTCTTGAATTTCTGAGAGATAGAGATGATCACCATTTTCCAACCACACTGCAGTTGCTAGTACTATAACTCAAAAAATACTCAGCTAATAAAAATATTCTAAAAGCATAACTCATTTAGCTTACCACCAAAGTAAATGAAAAGTCTCAATAAAATACTTTATCATGTCCTTTCTGTATTTTTTGTCTCATTTTTTCAGCCTTCTTGCTGTGCTTGTGCTGTCAGAAACCAAGACGGTTTCCACATCAAGCATGGAATTTACCAGGAAAGAATTCCACTTTCAAACATTTTCTAAGGTCTGCCTTATCTGCAATCTCTTCTGCGCCCAGTGCTCTCTTTTCATAACTCAGGAAATTCCTTGGTGCCTGCCAAAGCCTGCCATTCTCCAACACGGCCAAGCGCCAGCTGAATTCTTCAGTTGCAGGGTAAGCCTGAAAAATTCTGCACGGAGGTCTTGTTTTGTTTTCTTTTGTTCTCTCAAAACAGATTATCTAGACTGTAAGATACTCAAGTTTAATGAACAATTAAAAAGAAAAAAACAAACCAAATGACCACTAGGTTAATTAGGGTACAAAAAAATCACCTTGCCTTGAAGAAACTCCACCAACCACAAGGAAGTTTTGCACCAGTGAGGATTATTCCCTCCCTGTGCCCACAGGGTTGCTAGGCAGCTTTTTCTTTCCACACTTATTATGCTCTGGATGCCACGTTTAACAATCCACCTTCACGCCAGAGCCAACTCCCACCCCAGCCCAGAGAATCGTACCTCTGTGCTGCAGCTCATGGGTGCAGTGGGGGTCCCCAAACCGGAGTCCCTGGGACAGTACAAGCAGCCTGCACAGGGCTCATGACACCAGGGCACTCTGGGCGCAATCACTTCACTTTCAAAGAGAAGTTTTGTAACAGAGATGCCTAGTGGCATCCCATTTTTGCCTGGGAACACTGAATGTGTTCTGCTCTAAATATAAATATCCAGACGAAACACGCAAGCTGAGCACCAAAGGTTGTCACAGACTTTGGATTTACTTTATTTATGGCCCATTTCATACTGCTTTACCTTCAGCTCTACTCTGCCATAGCTGCTCCCTTCTGAGCCTCTATTTTCCAAAACTTTAGCATGTGTTGAATTGTTACCATCTGAGTAGTTCCATTTAACCATGTCCATAAAAGTGATCTGCGTTTCTACAGGGAAAGGGAAGATCTGCTGGACTACTTATTGCTGAACAACAAAAATTTGGCCCAGATGACAGTAGGAGCATTACCAGGGCAGACTAATCCTGCAGGGGCTATTGTTGGCTTCTTCAGCAGTTTTTCGTTTTCTTTTCCATTTTTCAGAGGTCTTCTCCCTCCCCCGTCTCTTTTTCAGATTTTAAAATGTTGCATCACAGATCACGACAGCTCCATTCAGAGGCTTTGGGTGAATTCATTCCAAGACATTCTTGGCTCATCTCTCCCTGACATCCATGTCAGCAGCTAGACAGTCAAAATAAGGCTACTCACAAGTACTTTCCCTTTTCCTTTTATGACTAGTGTGAAAGTAGCATCATATATGCTTCTTGTTGGAGTCTTGTTATTTAGCACTGGGGTTAGTGCAGCAACCCCTTTCCCAGTTGGACGAGTGTATTCCAGCCCAGCCTTCACCAGGTCAAGTTCATGACCCCAGTGCCCTTAAGGCCCACATCACCTCCCCATTCCTTCATTTGCTCCCTTCGCCCTTGGACACTCACAGACCTCTTGTCACTGTTTCCAACATGCTCACCCTTCTTCTTGCCTTCATTATCAGCACACCCCCTTTGGCTCCCAGTCACATACTGGTGTCAGACTCCATCTGTCCAGTTGCCAAGGGAATTGCTTTTCTGTCCTGTGGTTCTGAGCCCTTAAGAAGAGCTCCATGTAAACATATTCCATGTACTGTACCTTTCTGCTACACCTTTCCTGAAACCAGCTGACAAATCAATTAGGCTGGAAAACACCTCTGATGTCATCAAGTCCAATCTTTGACCAAAGACCACCATGTCAATGAGACCATGGCACTAAGTACCATGTCCAGTCTATCCTTAAATACCGCCAGGGACAGGGATTCCAGCACAACCCTGGGCATCCCGTTCCAATATCTAATCACCCTTTCCGTGAAGAAATTCCTCTTAATGTCCAATCTAAGCCTCCCCTGATACAGCTTAAGCTCTCGTCCTGTTGCTGGTTCCTTGGGATAAGAGACCAACCCCCATCTGGCTACAGCCTCCTTTCAGGTAGTTGTAGAGAGCAATAAGGTCTCCCCTCAGCCTCCTTTTCTCCAGGCTGAACATTCCCACTTCCCTCAGCTGCACCTCATTGGACACGCACTCCAGATCCTCCACCAGCTTTGTTGCACTCCTCTGGACTCACTCCAGCACCTAAATGTTCTTCCTGAACTGAGGGGCCCAGAACTGGACACAGCGCTCGAGGTGTGGCCTAACCAGTGCCAAGTACAGGGGAAGAATTACTTCCCTAGTCCTGCTGGCCACACTATTTCTTATACAGACCAGGATGCCACTGGTCTTCTTGGGCACCTGGTCATGCTGCTAGCTCAAGGACACAGCTAAACAGCTGTGGCTGCTGATCCACTGGGAGCTGCTCCTCTTCAGCACAGTATCATGGCCCCATCATTTCCTAATGCCCCATTTTGGTCTACAAGCTACCTTGGTTTGCCAGCTCTTGTGGAAGAGGAACATTCCTCCCCTCACAACTCACCGACATGATTCCTCATGGCCACCCTCACACAAACGCTTCTGAGTCCCATTAATAGCACGACAGTTCGACTCTCTCACAGTGAGTCACAGTGACTAATTTCCTACTACCCTTCACTGCTTTACAAAGCCAATTGTCCAACCTGGGTCCTGCCCACTCCTCACAGGCTTTTGCCCCTGCCACTGCCATGCTACATTGTTCAAGGCCTTCCTCTTTGTTTGGACCATCCCTCTTGCCCCTGATTACACCACTCTTCCTCTTCCCACTGGCCACTGACTTCATGTTTAGTAGAAAGGCAAAACAAAAGAGATATAATAATCCTACAAACAACCCTTGTGTGGGTAGACTCCAGCTGGTCTGGGGTCTCTGTGGAATAGTTGGACTATGCTAGGAACCTTCTGCACACGTCAGGGTGATATGCACGGAAGGAAAGCTGTAACACCTGGAACAGATATCTGGTTTCTAAAGTGATGAGTAATGTTTTCTGACATGCGTGGTTTGTGTGTCCAATTAGGAATTATTTATGTATAGAGAAACCAATGGTCCTTGGACATGTGTCCAGACTCAGGTCTATAAGAATCGCAGCCTCTGATACTACACTCTTTCACTCTCTTTCTCTCTCTCTCACACACATTGCATTATTCCACCAATGCAATAAAGTTCCTGTCCTATTTTTGGAACAATACGATGTCGTTTCTTTGACCTGCCTCTAACTTTACGACAACAAACCCTGATATGAGAAAAGACTGGTTTAAATTTTCTAAGCCTGACAAGTGACTTTGGTCACCCCTATATTATGGGCCCGAATGAGACAGTATTTTCACAAGTGGTTCACCATCCATGCTCTGCAGGTAACAAAGCAGGAATCCAAAACCCCAAGACTCAGAAAATCCACTCCAAAGCAGCACATAAAACAAGAACAGCCAGCCAAATAAACTCATTACAGAGGCCCAAATAGAACCAAAGAGACTGAGTAAGCAGAGGCAAACCACAGCGCAACATACAACGAGCTTCCAGAGAGAGTGTAAAAACTAATTGGTGTGTATTGTTTCCAAGATCCAATTACACACACAAGCAGTTTTGCTGGCTGTCAAGTCCAACTCTATTTGAAACCATAGTGTTTCAAGATCTGGATGAAAAGCAGATTTAACGATGTCACAGTACAGAAACTTCTAAAATAAGTCAATTTTAAAACTGCAGATTGTAAAACTGATGAAACTGGATTTGAATATAGGAAAGGACGTATTTGCATATAGCTCGTGCTCCAACCACAGCAGCAGCTGTAACTGCATACACAGAAGTTACACTTGAGCCTTGCTGTATCAGTGCTTGAACATGTCGAAACACCCTGACAAAAAAAAGATGTGTCCAGCTTTAAAGCTGTAATTTAAGAACAGAATACACAAATGTTTCTACTCGTGTAGAAAAAAGGCTAAGATCTGCAGCCACCACAGCAGCAGAATTTCTGAAGATTACAGATCTAAAAAAAGTAAAAACAAAAATCAGTGCATCCTGGAAGAAGACAATACTCAAAATTACACAGAGGACTGATGTGACTGTCTGTTGTCTCAGCAGCTAAGAAGACATACATAAGATACAAACAGCTAAAAAACATCTCATTAAATCCTTACTATTCCAGGCAAGTCCAAGTTTTTCCTCCAAGCATTTGCTGTTTCTCCAGACTATAAAATGGATCTCACCTCCGTCCCTTTGCTCTAGATGTATTAAAAACAGTAGGGCCTCAGCCAGACACACACTTATTCTTCTCATAGTATTTAAAGAAAATTATTTATTTTTACGGAAGACTCAAAGATCACTTCTAGGCAGAGTAACTAGAAATCACTGCCTTTAACAACCAAACATGTTATACTTAGGAATTACTGTGCAACATGATGCCAACACCTTATACTGGATCACACAAACCAAAGATCCATTGTCAGTAAGTTTCTTGCTGAGGAAGGAAGAGCTCAGCAGGTTACAACACTGCCATTCTCAGAAAGCAACTATGATTTTATAGTTTTTTTCAAAACATGAGTCCCACTAAATTATTAAACATATTTTCTAATGTCACAGATCTCTGCTAAGCATCTCTTTATCTCCAAGCATCATCTCTCCATTTTACAAGAGGGCTTTATCTTCCTTGTGGTAATGTGGATGAGAAATACTTTATTGTGAAACACCTTCTTAGTACAACACAGCGCTACCTCAATCAGATAGAAACTTCTTTTTGCTATCCTGCCTGCCCTTACCAACACATCCATATGGGGCTTTTGCCATCACGCACACCTTTTCTCCCCAGGAGGACTATCAGTTTGACACCACATTCATCATTTCCCACAAAAAGTCTGTGGAAGAACAACCTACCCTTTCCTGTGTCTCCTGAAAACTAATTCTTGGTGGCCACAGAAGGCAGCAGACTCACTTGAGTCTTGTTTCGGCACTGCCAGATCTTCCATCTGACACTTCCCTCAGGAGCCTTGATATCACAGACAGAACTGCATGGACACATAAAGCCCCACTTTTTTTCATCCCTTCTCTCTCACAAGCAGATGGAAATACCAAAACTGTCTAGGAAGATGCTTGACAGGTAACAAGGGGACAAGTTTTCCCTCTCCTTTTTATTTTTGTACCTTTTTTTAAACACAAGCATTTGTAGACATGGGGCTCTAGTAAGATAGCAGACCACAACAACTGTGCTTCAGTTTGGAAATACAGCTGCTGTTTTAATCCATGTGGGTCACTTAGCGTTCTTAGAGGAGACACAAGGACACCAAGAGAGCAGCAGGACCAGCCCACCAACATCCTGGCTGCTTCCTTAGCTATTTAATTCAGCCCAGCACCTTTGGATCACGACGGCTTCTCCACCAGCTGGCACAACAATACATGCAGACATACTCCCAGGTGAGTGCACTGAGCACACACATTGTGGCAGCACACACAAGGTGTGGTAGGTAGCGTGACAGGAAAACAGGATTCCTTTAAAAAGCAGGTCAAAGAAAAAAAAAAAAAAAGCCTTCTTGCAACCTACTTTCGTTAGTCCTGCAACACTGCTACACAAATACTCACTTCCATGACATCACTTGTAAGAGATCCAGGACCTGCCCACATTTTCAGCTTGAGCTCAGCCAGGTCTGGCCGCTCGCCTGACTCCTGCCCTGCAGTCACTTCTGGCCAAGTTCAGCTCTATCTCACGGCCCCATCACCCCAAAGATGAAAAGGAGAAGAGGAACAGACTGCTTGCAGAATGCTGCCGGTTCTGGACACTCATTACATAATTCTAAAATGCAAAGTTCATTAGCTACCAGCCACACTTGGAAATACCACCCACAGCAGGGCCACTCATGGAGTTAATGCCACAAAAGGCGCCAACTTCGGCTATCTGCTGCATCCCTCACAACCCCAGCACCCAGGACAAGGACCCACAGTCCCAAAAGTCAACAGGTGTTGCGCTCTTATTCAAAATATTTATTTAGCCAGATTCGTGCTATTATTCCCAGGCCAAGACGGTCCCATAAAGCAGGGCCAAGACAGGACTGGATTCAGCGAGCTGCCTGAGAGCTCTTTTAAGAGCACAAACACTACTTCAGCGTATCAGCTAAGGAAAGAATAGCACAGTTGGAGCCTCTTCACTAATTCTCCTGTTTATATCCAAATAAGAGAGCACTGTGGAACCTAGCTCTCCCCTTGGCAAGCTGTGAATTCCCCCTATAGATGGGACCTTGTGGCTACCCCACAAAAAGATTTTGGCCAGAGAGGGGTGCCGAGGACATGTGGTTGAGAGCGCACCAGAAGCACAAGGAGGGCTTGTGCGCCGGCACCTCGGGCAAGACGAGGCGCTTGCCTGGGCTGAATGAGAATCAGCCTGATGGGGGTCGGGGTCCGGGCCGGGGTGAAGCACAGCCTCGGGGGGGAAGGGCGCTGTACAGCCCCGGAGCGCTTTGATTCTGTGTGCCCGTGCCCGCCCCGCAGGTCGCAGCCCTGCAGCCCCAGCCGGCGGTCTGTGGGGACACCCCGGGCGCTGCCGCCGCCCCTCGCACCCCAGCGGCCCCGCCGCCCCCCGCTTGCCTTCAGCTGGGACTTGGAGACCTTCCCGCTGCGGTCGAGGTCGAGGGCGGTGAAGGCGTGCCAGATGGACTTCAGCAGCTCATCCTTGAGCCCCACCATGGCCGGCCCGCTGCGCTGCCGACGCCGCTCTGCCCTCGCCTCCTCCGGCCCCGCCGCGCCCGNATTTAATGCGACCTGCACACACCCCGTTCTCCAAAGTGTCTTTCCCTCAGGCTCACTGCTTTCCAAATCCTTCTCTCCTGTTGCAGTCCTGCTGTGTTTTCTTATCATGAAATTCAGGAGATACACACGGTTAAATGAACTCTTTTTTTCTTTTTTTTTCCTTTGCTGAGTTTTGTCCTTTGCTGAATTTCGGCCTTTCCGATTTTTCTGATCTGCTGTATCGTGGGTGAATGAATGAACATTTGTCACTTTGCTGTTCCCCAGTGCTGTTAAAATACCAGCTGGGGGGCTTTCATATCAGCTGAGGCAGTAAATAAAGCTGTCTTGTCATTGGAATGTGTTGCTGGATAGATAAAATAAGTACTGCATGGTATTGGAAACTGCCTTGGGAATATCAGTGAGCCTGACGCTTTTCTATCTTTCCAAGTAACTCCCCTCCAGAAAATTGTGACTTTTGGAAGGACAGGAATCCAGCTGAGTCTGCGAATGGAATCTATCATGGCTAGGCTTCGCGAATGAAGATTTGAGAAGGGCTCTACCCACGCTTGCTGCAAGCGCGCTGATGGCTAAAGAGGCCGATGCGAGATAGGCAAGTCCGGTTGCAAAAGGCACAGCATAGGTGGTGTTGGTAAGGCACAGTTCTTTCTGCGTTGTCTTTTCTGCTCAAGACTGATTCTGCATGCGTTCTCAAAGGAAGCAGCAGCGTTATGGACGTTGTGTCTCCATGCCTCCCAGTTGGAGGCCAGAGTGGCCCACTGATGGTAGTCAATATGGCCAAGGCTGAGGTATTGCTTCAGGGAGTCCTTGTATCTCCTCTTCGGGGCTCCTCTCTTGCGGCAGCCGGTGGCAAGTTCACCACAGAGCACGATCTTAGGGAGGTGGTGTTCCTCCATCCTGGAGACGTGTCCTGCCCAGCGCAGCTGCGTTCTCAGCAGCATGGCCTCAATACTGGTGACTGCTGCCTGTTCAAGGACAGACACATT
>VWZG01006845.1:0-22928 GCA_013396735.1 Grallaria varia
TCGTGAAGCCTAGCCATGAATGATAATTAGAGAAAAGAGTTTTATCTTCATAGGTTTGCTGGTAAGAAAACTGGTCTCCAACATATTCCATGTGGCTTTGCGTAAAGTGTGATATCTTACCGAGACACATCCTATTATTTAAGTCAGATGTGTGGCATTTCAGAAATATGCTTTTCTGCCCTGTAACCTCTATGGAAACACTGTCGCTCAAACAAAGCACCTGCTCGATCAATAAGATTATCTCAGAGTAAAAGCTAAACGAAACATCGTGAAGAGTTGGAACAAGATATAAAACTGAAATAAATGTGTATATTTTTCCCACCTTTGAAGGATAACTGCAAGCAGCAATTTCTTCAGTATTTGTCAATCCTCCAAAATTACTTCTAACTTTCTTGCCATCCTTTTGTTATGGTTTTATTTCTTCATAACATCAATGAATTTGTTATTATACGGTGGGCATCTTAAGTCCTGAATTTATAAAGTGTTCATTTTTCTGTGTAATTCAGAGAATTCATTTTCTGTGTACTTGAGAAGAGCTGTCTTTTAACACCAGAAAGTTATTGAAAATGCAAGAAACAGAATAATTTAGCATAGAAAAGATCATTGAGTCCAACCATAAACTTAACACAGCCAAGTCCACATCTAAATCATATCCCTAAGTGCCATGTCTACATGTCCTTTAAACACCTCCAAGAATGGTGATTCTACCACTTCCCTGAGTAGCTTGTTGCAATGGTTGATAACTCTTTTGATGAAGAAATGTTTCACAGAATCATATAATACACTGAATTGGAAGGAACTCATCAAGATCCAATTCCTAGTTCTGCACAGGACAATCCAGGAGTCACACCATGTGCCTGAACGCATTGTCCAAACCCTTCTTGAACTCGACAGGCTTGGTGATGTGACCACTTCCCTGGGAAGCCTATTCCAGTGCTCAACCACCCTTTGGGTGAAAAGCTTTTTCCTAACATCCAGCGTAAACCTCCCGTGACTCAGCTTCATGCTGTTTTCTCAAGTCCTTTCACTGGTCACAAAAGTGAAAAGATTGGTACTTGCCCCTCTGCTTTCTCTGGTGAGGAAGTTGTAACTGCAGTGAGGTCTCCCCTCAGTCTCCTCTTCTCCAGGCTGAACAGACCAAGTGAACTCAGCTGCTCCTCATACGGCTTCCCCTCCAGACTGTTCACCATTCGCATAGCCCTCCTTTTCCTAATATCCAATCTATCCAATCCTCATAAGGCTTGTGTGCCAGACCTTTCACCACCTTTGTTCCCCTTCTCTGAATGTGTTCCAACGACTCAGTGTCTTTCTTGTCGTAGCGGGGCCCAAAACTAAATACAGTACTGGAGGTGAATTAATCAAACCAAATTAAACCAACACCTTTCCCCCACCTCCCTTTTTAACTAGGCTCATCTTCACTCCTTCATTCTGACTTTCTCCCTCTGCCCTCACAAAGTGCTGCAGGGAGCATGGGTAATGGAGTGCTGCGATCAATTCATAACTGAGCTGTGGCCAATTGCCTCTGCCTCTCCTCCGTGAGGAGTACAATATTCCCCTGCTTTGACATGGATCCTTCCAAAGGGCCATAGTTCCTTCCAGAAACATGCACCGGCTCTGGTGAGATAAATACGAAGACTAATGCTATACTGGGCTGCATTAGGCAAAGTGTTAGCAGCAGGCTGAGAGAGGTGATCCTTGCTGTCTACTAAGAACTGGTGAGACCACACCTGCTGTGTCCAGTCCTGGGTTTCTCAGCATAAGAGAGATATGGACCTACTGAGTCCAGAGAAGGGCCACAAAGATGGTTAAGGGTCTGGAACAGCTCACACATGTATAAAGGCTGATGATACTGAGACTGTTTAACCTGCAGGAGAGAAGGCTCAGCAAGTATTTCATCAACACACATTAATACCTTCAGGGAGGGTGCAAAGAAGACAGAGCCAGGCCCTTTTCAGTGGTGCCCAGTGGCAGGACCACAGGCAAGGGGCACAGGCAGAAACACAGGAGGCTCTGAATGTCAGGAGACACTGTGAGAGTGACTGATCAGTGGCACAGGGAGGCTGTGGAATCTTCCACTTTGGTAATATTCAAAACCTGTTTAGGCATTGTCCCAGGTAACCAGCTCTAAGTGGCCCTACTTGAGAGGAGTTGGACCAGATGACCTCCAGAAGTATCTTCCAAAGTCAATAATTCTGTACTTTTGTGGAAGTACCAAATACATCGTATTCCCTACCGACATTACAGAAGACATCCATTATTTTTACCTGTGTGATTTTAGTGTTCAGCATTTGGTGCTCTGCCTAGGAAATCTTCACAGATAGTGTCTTAACTAACTGCTCAGAAAATCAGGACTGTCTAATATGTCTCAAGTTTGGGGTATAAAACTGAATCATCAAAAATGACTTGTTACTTTGAACTGAAAAATATTACTGAATTATGAAATGTTGGTCCCATTGAAAAAAATCTTCCAAAGGGAAATTGTTCCTGATTAGAAACCTTTAAAGTGAAAACTTCCCCCATCTATGTAACATTTGAAATTATGTACCCACTTCAGTGAAATATCTAATTAAATAGTATGAAATCTTTCATCAAAAAGCCAAGAAATTAATCAAGTCTATTACTAACTCTTCAAGCCATCCCAGCTGTATGTGAAGGAGGTGTGAAAAATTAAAGTTCAGTAAACTAAAAAAATATTACAGCTTTATTCCTTTCTTTGTTGGCTGTAAGTAGTTGTGGAGGATTCACAGTAGTATTCACTCTGTGGGTGATTTTTGAGACGGGTTTTTTCTGTTCTAAACTCAAATTGTATTCTAAAATTAAAACACAGGTTGGATTTCACATTTTCTGTGCCAAGAATTTTCTGAATCAGACATAGCAAGTAAGCTCTAGTGATTTTCTGAGTCACTTGTGTTTTTAGTATTTTTTATAATTAAAGCTTTTGAGAGACACAATTCTAAGCAGCTGCACTAGGCTAACTAGCAGGTGCTCATGCCTCTGCTCGAGTTAGTTTCTGTCCTACTGCGATAGCTATCTGGGCTGGAGCAAAAATAGACTCTGTGAGTGAACACAGGACAGATTACACTTTGTTATGATCCTTCTACCAAAGAATTTATAATCTCAATCCAATCAATGCATCAGTTTGTTTAGTGGAACAAAAAAGAAAATAGAGACATCTGAGAATATGCAAAATATGCATGCTCACCTGAGGGAACTATATGGTTTAGCTGAAAGTGTCTTGTTTCTTTTTAGGGATATATAGACATAAAGCTCCGTGGTCTTAACATAACAGCTTTGGAAAATGCCTCACATATTTGAGGGAAAGCAAAAAAGGCAGCAATAGAAACAAAATCCTGAAATACAATCAAGAAATAAGGTGTCCTCATCTGAGGACAAACATTTGAGTAACAAGAATGGTTGAAAAAGAGGGGTGAGTGGAAGACATAAAGAGCAAAGAGCGCTGTGGAGTGTATTATGTAAGTAAGAACAGAAAAAGCACAGCAGTGATGAACTGAGTCTGACAAATAAAGGATGAAGAGAAAGGAGAAAGAGATTTCAAAATAATATTTAGACCAAGGCTAAGGAAAAGAATATTAAAAGCAAAAATGAAAACGGAGGAACACCAAAATCATAAGATTGCATATTTTGTATATGAGAGAAAAAAAGCCAGATGAAGCAGATGAAAGTTAACAAAAAAGTTTAAGAGGGAAAACAGTTAACACAGGGAAAAAAAAAAGGGAATAGGAACATGTATGGGAATTAATATAAAAATAATAAGACAATTCCTTTCAACATAAAAGTGAAAAAATAGGATTATAAATTACTAAGGTTTTGAATAGAGCCTTTACATCACCTATTATTACATTCAGGACATTCACCTTTACATCCAAAATGAGAGTCTCTGATCATATCTTTTGCTCAAAATCTCATATTCCCAAGCTATCAGATGACATTTGATACTTAGGATCTGGTAGAGATGTTTCTTATCATTGGTACTGATTTCTGTTTTGTCTTTCTCAAAAAATTGGTTGATCTAGTTTGTAAGAAGGAATATGGCAAAACTGAGCATTTTATTCTCTCTTGCTTCAATCAGATTGGCTCTTTCCCCGTCCTAGTCATGAAAATGATGATCATCCAGGCCTTTCTCTGACTTTTTTCTGGGGCCTTTCATTACAAAAGAGGATCCCATAATCGCTGTTAGTCTTTTTGCAAGTTATTACATTAAAATAGGTTTTCTATACATTCTATATCTCACATATATACTTTTCAGTTTCATCTTTCCCTCATGCATTAGACAACTTTATTAAAAAATGACTGATTAGAGAAATCAAAACAACAAACCCAGATTTCAAATGTCATTGTTGATGGAAGTTTCTTCGAAGTGTTTTTAAAGACTCGGATTGAAGAACACTCCAAAACATCCAAAGGTGCCTTCAGACTAAATTTAGCATCTGAACATGAAAATAAGTTCATTTAAGATTTGTGTTTTGGGATTGCCTGCTCTCCACAGTTTTGAAGAACATTGCTATTTGTTGCAATAGTGAAGTCAGTGTGTAAACATTCAGCTGCCAAATCTGCAATTCTGAATATTTTCAAAGTGTTAGATAATACACACACATCACAATGAAAAACTGAGGGTCCCTTACAATTTTGGCACACAGAACTGAAACATTAAAAATTGCCACTCATTTCAAATTACTATTGACAGTATTGAAAATACATCCCCCAGTAAAAGCAACCAAGAAAACAAAAAATAATTGAAATATTTTCCAGGAGAATATGGTTATTGATGTCAAAACTTTGGCCACTAGAATAATTTATCTAAGCAGTGAAAATTCTTCTTATTAATTATACAGAACGCATACAGCAAAAACCCACACAATTACTCAAGCCTCTTTTTATAACCTCAAGCTGTTTCAGATGCATTTAAAGGAGGAGTATCAGTATTTTTAACACTGAAATGTTTGTCTAACCAAGCTCTTTCTTCCAGCAATTTCAGATTCTCTCTTCTTTTCTTAAATCCTACACTTGAAGAACAAATTATTCACTTCCTCTCCATATCAGCTTTCTACGGACATAATATGGTTTAGCATGTTCTTAGTTTTCTACGGAAAATTACACCACTTCTTTCTATGGTTTTTTGTACCTCATATTTACTACATCATTTCTGTGTTTTTTTCAGGTGGGGTTGTCTTCTCTTTATCACAAAATGTAATGCTTAAAATATTGCAAGTTTTACTCCCTATGCTTTGCATGATAAAACATTCTTCATACTGCTTAATAGATGCATTAGAATGCTTGTCTCTTTCTGCTAACTATCTAATAAATAGTCTAGTATTTGATTAGAAAATTATTCTGCCTAAACTTATGAAAATGTAGATGTCTCCACTTAATTTTACCCCTATTTTCTCCAATTCATGGAAATAATATGAAATTCTAATCCTCTCTTCCAATGGCCTAACTGTCTGTTCATGTTTCATGTCACTTGCAATACAAATCCTGCTCTCTAGTTTATCAAACAGGTCCTAATTGAAACAATGGATGCTCTAGTTTGATGTCTCTTAAGGTATCATTATTTATCATTTTGAAACTAGGGAGGAAATCCTTTATTGCGTTTGCTCTTTCAGGCTTTCGTGCCAAGCTACTACAGACAAAGTATACAGACAAAGCATATACGTGATGTGGATTTACAAACTGGAAAAGGTTAGATACATATCTGAAAGCTATCAAGGTTCCACCTGTCACCTGAAGCAACTGATGTTCTTCAAAGGCCACAAACCAGGTAGTAACATAATAATCCTTTAATATTCTCAGGAAAAAATGTAGAGTGAATATATAATAATGAAAACATATTATTCAGATAAAGAAAAGCGTATGTTGCAAGTCTATTGTACTCAACAATTTGAAAATATGCCTGTACATTTCCTAAAGAATTTTCTATACTTAATCTTTTGTTTATTAGAATATTAAAAAAAATAAAAAATGCTTCAGGGAGACAGATTAAGAAAAGGGGCCAATATCAGTTTTCCTTATAGTCATTGAATCTTTACCTGTGAGACCTTTTCCTGCAGTCTTTTTCCCTAACAGAAATATGTGGGTGCTTCAAGCAACAAACTCTATAGTATCACCTCTTGGTCTCTGAGAAACTAATGTTTTCACATTAGATTTGATGGTGTGTTATTTTTTTCTTCTATTCTTAGGTATCTCTTAGACTGTTAGTCACATCGACTAGTATTATATATCTATAAAATCTTGTTGGTGTCTCAATTAGTCACTCTAAGCTCTATGTTCTCAGTAGTTACTAGAGAGAACCATAAAACTATTTTGATGTCTGCTGTAGGATATTCTGACTAATTTCTTTCCTTTGGCTGTAGAAGGAGGCTTCATTATCAGTTCTGTATCACAGAAGTCTACACTTCTGATAAAACCCTTTCCTTTATTTTTCCATCAAGTTTCCTATTTGCAACCCCTGCCTTCCCACTCTCATACCTCATGCTTTTTAAGCCCAGAACCACCTCCTGGCAAAGCACGCTCAGGTGCCATCAGAGAAGGAAATATTTCTGCCCTCTTCCGGGATTCCACATGATCTGCAAAGAATCTGTTAGGCAAAAAAGCAGACATATCTTTTCTCGTCACCTTTTTAACCAACATTTACAGAACCCATGAGTAAACTTAAGAGTAAATAAATAAAACAGGGAGATACTCTTCCACAGTGCTTTCAACTACAAATTACTACTATTTTTTCATTTTTTTCCCAATAGAAATTATGAGAACTAGTGAGAACAAAACAAGACATATTCATAAATCCATTTATCTTTACTAAAATAATTAAATTGGAGCAGACTATCTAATAAAAAGTCATGATAGTGACTTTATAGGCATAAGAAGCAACTTTTACAAGGTTAAGTGATTTTACGACTTTGCGTTTGGATGTTGACAAGAACACTCAAGAAGATTTCACTGGTTTTTATATTGTATCACGTATGATGGTGGTGTTATTTTGTGGGCAATTACAGAATTTAAATGACTTTCACTAGTTTTATAATGATCGCTAAACCATGGCTGTCTGATGTCAGATACAGCCACCAAGCGTAACAACAAAAACAAAACCCACTATTTTCCCCCCGTCTGGGTACGCTTTTTACAGTGTCTTTTAAAATAAAATTATCTAAGGCAACTTACAATATTAAATAAAATTTTCAAAATAATAAATAAAAAAACAATGTCAAAAAGATTTTTCCAGCAGTAAGTTCTAGTTCTGGAAATGGAAAGTTTAATTTCTGCTTTGTTGCTTGAACATGTGAAACAATTGACATGGGAAAGACAAATAGTTTTAAAATCTTTTCAGTCTGCAGGCCAAGTATATTTTGCACTGCAGACATATCTCACTCTAGGCTAATGAAATTCTATTTAAAATTGGCTTGTTTAACAAATAAAAATATAGCAGTTGTAGTCTCTGGCTTCTTAGAATCAGTTCAGAATCCATGTTCTGCGGAAATTACTAAAATAATTGATAAAGGCAGTAATCGGATGCCTCAGCAATATAAAAAGTATAAAGAAAATACAATTTACCCAGTTCCTCGAAATTATAAAACTTGAACTCCTAAGGTAACTGATCACAAGGACTGTAATGTTGAAATGCATATAGTCCAGAGGAAGAGATGTTCTCAAGCAAATGTAAATGAAAATACTTGAAAACTTACATTATCAGCAAGAAAATATCATAAATACACCTCCTTCAATGTAATTGATAGTACGAAGTTTAGCATTCAATCATGATTTGAGAAGTGTCTCTAAAATTATGCAAAATTTTAACACACTCATAGTTCCAAACGTATCTGAAATGCAAGTTCAGTATCTGGTTCAGGTGTACAGCTCTTATTTCAAACATGAGTGGCTGATTACTCAGCCTCATTCATTGCAGGCTGGCTGTCAAAAAGAAAGATTGTAGAAGTCAGTTCAGAAATATCTTAGTTCTCTCAGCCAGATTGAATGTCAGCTGTTTTCCAAAGCAATGAAATTAATAAAACCGATTCTGCAGTAGAAGCAAGCAATGCAGCAAGCTCAGATGTACCCTCATTCATTAATCACTCAGTGTCAAAGAGACAAATAAAGGCCTGTTTCATTGGGTACCTACATACCAGCTGATTGCCCTTGTATAACCTGTACTCGCCTTGCTTAGTTGGTTAGTTCTCAAAAGCTCATTAGAAAATTTTCTGCAGGTCGTGATTACTAACCTGCTAGTTCTTGGTAAAGCTAGTCATAATAAATTAACAATAAACACTCTTTTGTATTGAACTTAATTACGTTCAGCTATTAAATGAAATTAAATTATTAAATGTAATAGTGTAGCATCTGAAGTAATTAACAATGTTCAATTTATTATGGAATTTTCGCATGCTGTTAGATGTGTAGTGTAAAAGATTAATGTCATTTTCAGCCTCTGACAGAAACACCACTAAATTTGACTGTACTATTTTGTTTTTGGATATATCCGTGGGAAAAGTAGTTTTGGAAAAACTTTCATAGGACAGCATTATTAGAGTTCTTTAAATATAGTTTGTTTCCAGATAACTTGTAAAAACTGTGATTGCCTCCGACACCTTAGTACTCCTATTTTTTCTTTCTAGGACAGTTGTATTGTACACAAATGTCTTTCCACAGTTCACAACCCAAAGTATCCTTATATTTCTTCCCTGTTTTTTGATTCAGATATTTTCAGCAGCTGCAGTCTACTTACTGATTTTATCTGTTTATTTTGATATTTTCTCTTCCTTTTATGTTATTTCAGTTTTCTTCTACATTTTGGTTTCTTTTGCTCTGTAGTTGGTTTGTTGGTCTGTTTCATCCAAATGTTCCTCTGGTAATGCTCTTCCACTGTTGTTTTTCTTTAATTGAAATGTCATCTGCGCAGACCTCAGTAACTTTTATGACATCAAAAATGTATCACATTTTTTGGTAAAACACCTTGTGTACTGAACACAGCCCAAGCGGTAGTCTGAGAAACAATTTCCCAAAGGGGCTGTTGAATGTGCACAAATATATCCTGTTTTTCTAAGGGCAGCTAGCATGACCCTGGTGATGTATGAAGCATAAAAAATAAACACATTTGATATCAGCCATCACCTTCTGAACATCTTCCCTTCAAAAGCAGAAGAGAGTATTAACAAAGTAAATTAACTTTTGGGGGTTTTGTTTACAAGCTGACAAGTCTGTCAAAAATGTGTCAAGTCTGACAATTTTTCCTACAATGGCCAATGACTATATACATTCTAGTAGTTTGATACACAGTGATTTCCAGAGCAAATATTCTCATTCTAACCTTACACAGAGGACCTATGGCAATGAAAATGGAGACATAGACTTCTCCACTAATTTTCTATATTGTTGTATTTCACAGATTTTGGAAGACCTATTCAGAGAGTTTTTCAGGCGTTATGTTACCTGATTCTTGCAGTGAATATACTTTTATTAGGCACAGGGGATAAGACATTTTTATTAAAAAGTCATTATAATATAAAAATCATTCAATATTGACACATTATAAGTTGTACACATACTTTTGTTCATATGTGTAATTCATAGTGAAATGAAACTCACAATTGCTGGGCCTGATTTTTTACTTTTTTAATTCTTTCTCCCCTTCCCCTCTCCCCCCTCCTATTTTATGTATCACTGGTGCTTCACAAACTTCATTTCCCCCGTGGAATCCCATCTTAAAAATAATAATGCTTGTTTTATTTTATGGTCAGTAATACATTCATCTTCTTCCTGTAGTACTGGTCTTTGTTTGAATGAAAATTCCTGTAAGCTAATAGAACTATTATGTTTCCTTTCCATATTCTGTGACATTAGTTAATTTCAAAAGGTATATTTAAAAAAAATATATATTGGTGTATATTTCCAAATTTTCCTAGTGAAAATATGCAGTAATCTTTTTGAGATGTTGATGTAAAAGATAATGGATATTGTACTGGTCTACTGCTGAAGGTGTAAGACATGCTCAGTAGCTTAAGTGATGTGTTTATTTACTCAGAATTGCATAGTACTCATGTTTTTTTGGTTACATAATGATTATGGAGAAATGACAATAACTTTCAGCACTCTAGCTAATGGTAATCAGCCTGTGAAATCTCAAGGTTCCCTGGCAGAACAGCTTATCTTGAAAGCTTACGGTCTTACCCAGGGAGGCAGCAGAATTCCCTAAGAAGGAAGTCTCAATGGTAAACTGTGTGAGAGCCTTTGCCATATTAAAGGGATATTAGCACGATTTGGCACGGGAAAGAAGGTGTTTGTAGTCTTGATAAGACTCAGCTGAAGGTCAGTCTGTGGGAAAGCAGTTACTTAGGCAAGTAGAAAAGCAGAACGTACAAGCAAGATAATGGGAAAACAATGTGCAGGTGTTGTGATACAGCCAGCCACTTGGGGGTAGTCTTGGGAGCGTGGGAACATGTGTGATGCTGGAATGGATATATATATTACTAGAAGTTTAGAATAAAGTTGGATTTGAATGTGCATCATATTGATGTGTGTTGTTCATTCCCGCTCGTAATATTAAGGCATCGGCAAAACTGGATCTTTTTCCCCTCAGAAGGGTGTGTCCTATGACAATAACTCATCTTTTTTTTCTTTATGGAAGCAGTTTTGATTCAGGGCATAGGCAGACTTAACCTCTGCGACACTTATGACCTAGATGAACCATCATGCCCATCATTGTTTCAGTTCCACTTGAAAAACCTCATGCCTACTGTGCCAGGGCACCTGGAAGGTGGGGTAGTGAAGGAGTAGATGTGCTGTGCTAGGCAGAAACGTGTCACCATTCCCCCCTATCCCTTAAGTCAACACATTCTGCTGGGTGCAGAGAGGATAGGGAATTGCCCATCTAACAGATGCTGTCTGCTTGTCTCAGGGAAGGCAGGGTGCATTTCCTGTAGTCTTTCTCTTGTTCTCTGTGATACACCGCTGCCTTCTCACCTCCACTCTGTGACTAAGTGGAGGAATTCTTCTTCCTGGGCACAGCTCCCACAGGGGTGCTCACTATTGCCATCTGGTACTGGTGTACAAGCCAGGCACACCTCGCAGTCCAGTACCTGGGTGGCATCATGTTCTCATCAGAGCCCTGCCTGGGAATCTGCATCAAGTCATGGCAGGTACAGAGTTTACACAGGATATGGTCTTCTGCCAGGTGGATACCATTGCTCTCTGATCAAGCTGGCTGAGTTTCAGTGCCCTTCTTGCAAGCCCTACTGCACAAACTGCTGTGCAAACTACCTTGTCATGTCCTTGCTGATGTGCCATTAAAAAACTAGATGTTTTCTCATAGGCTGAAGCTGTTATTGAAGGAGTTTTTCTTATCTTCTCTGTGTGGTGCTACCTATTTCCCCTTCCTTCTTCTTCTCAACTATATCATACACTAGGGCCTTTCAAGAAATACAGATGAAGAGAATGCTATTGCAAGAATGAAGTGATACAGACAAGCTGTTCTTTAGGATTGTTCTGAGGTTCTGCAGTTTAAGGCTGTACACCTTTAAGAAACCGGGACAACATCCATTTTCTTCTTCCATCTTTATTGATAACAAAATATTTTGGAGCAAAAAATTTTTATTACCACATTTGGAATAGAGAGGAATATTTTTAATTTTCTTAGACACCTTTGAACTTTTCGTGCAGAATGTGGAACACTTGCCTCGTGTGTACAAATGAATATTGTTAATCAGAAATAGGTTCTTAATACTGCAGATAACTCCAGTTAGATTACTGGAGTATTTCTTCCTCAGAAGACAAAACAGTCCAGGATTTTTCTCACATAGATCAGCAGGTGGTTATACCTTGTTTCAGTATACACAACGCAGAGATTACTGTTTAAGATTAGCCGAAAACAACTGAACAACTGAAAACATTCTAACACTCATCTTCTCTGCTACTTTTTTTTTTTTTTTTTAAAATCCACAAGTGTCATATGAACTGTGAAATACTGTGTCATGATTGTACATAGTGTGTGAGGGCAGAATTTGGACTCAAGCAAGTGAATCAGATGAACTGAAATGGCAATAAGGTTAAATTTATTACACAAACTTGATAATAGATATTTGAATTCAAACCAAGGTTGTGCAATTTACCAGACTTTGTGGTTTGCAATACTTTTGTATACTCAAAATATCACCACACTTGAATGGGTGAGATACCTTTAAATTAAAACAGTGATTTTAAAAGAAAATTTAGTTGAATATTAGGTTTTTTGCATTCTTCTTGTGTTTTGTTTTTTTTNTGCATTCTTCTGTTTTTTTTTTTTTTTTTTTTTTTTTCCCTTTATAATGTTATAATTATAACCTTTGCAGATAACTTGCAGGTTGTTTAGACATATAATCATTTTTATTTTATTTTTTCCCATGTAACTGCATTAGATAGCAAGCTTTCAAAGAGAACAACTCTAAGCAATGAAGTTGCAGCGCAAGATAAAAATCTTATTAGCTATTATCCATAGTGAGACGTTGACGGATGTTTATTCTACATTAGTTAAGCTAAACAGTAAGCTAACATTTATAATCATTTCCCTGTTGTTCACACTATTTATACCACTCAGAATGAATTAATGTTGTAATGCAGGTGGTGTCAAAAAATGAAGTAATTTACACTGAAATCAGAAGCACAGAAGAAAAAAGTTTTTAAACTGAAGGGAATTGGTTTTTAAAACAATTCTACATGAATGGAACTTTAATGGAATAACTTCCTATCAATACAGGCTACTTCCTCAATGAAGATAATAGTCAAATTTTCATAATCCCAAAATATTCTATTCTATCCTAAATAACTCATGTTTTCAAAAGACAGGTGCCTTGGCAGAACTTTTCTAAATAACTTTTATAAAAGAACCAAATTTGCCACAAAACTGCAGACACTAGTGTGATTCAAAACTCATCATAATGTGTACTGAGTTGGAAGAGACCACAAAGATCATCAAGTCCAACTCCTAGCCCTGCACAGGACCACCCTAATAATCACACTACATGCTTGAGAGCATTGTCCAAACACTAGAACTACTGTGTTACATTTTTGCCTCATCCAGGAAACTGTACTTTTCTTGCTTATTGGTACAAGAAAAATGAGTCCTAGAAAAGATCTGGGCATGATTCAGTTACTTAGGCATAAGCATATGCATAGGCATCTAGTACCATTTCAAACAACCTTGATGCCTCAGACATTTATCCATACAGGCCTGTCAAGTCTTGGAGGAATCCGACATTCGAAGGAGGCCAGACCTCAAGGCAAATATAATGACATCAGATCCGTGTGTGGGGTCCACATTCATGACATATCAAGAAGGGGTATCAGAATTAATGCATGTCCTTCTTACAGGATAGCTTTCAGCACTACTGCAATGATTATTCTCAACATGCAGCAGCAGATGTCTTCAAAGAAGAAATGGACCGACTACTTTTTTTCTGCAGTGTGGAACACAGACTACCAATTTAAACAAGCTGCAATTTTTTTTCCTGTTTTTTTCCTCCCTGTCAGCTACCATTTGCTCTTTCAATTCTCAGCATGCATGCCCTTTACTTTTTCTAACTGTGTGTGAGGACAAAATTTTAAGTTTTCCAGAGAGCACGCATGATTTCAGTCCCCGTAGTATTTTTCTCCACCCTGCATCTTCCCTCCTGTACTTACTGGAAAGTGTAGAGGTTTTTTTACCCTTTCTGCTATACAACACGGTGCAAGGCCAGAGCCCTAGTGAATAAAATTTTACAATACCTCAAATGTCACCATGTGTAATCTACAAGAACTTCGTTGTTTCCTTTCATCTGCTTTTGCTGGCATGTTGCTTCACGCAGGAGAGAAAGCTTATTAATAAGGATATACAAGAAAGTAAATGAGACAAGAAAATAAATGAGTATTTACCAGTGAGGGAGGGGAACAGTACAATCCTTACTAATTGGTTATGATTCAAATTTAATAAGCCATTCAAACAACTGCATGCCTTGGATTTGCCTTGTTTGCTGAGCTCTAGAAGTTGAGTGGCTCTTCAATTCCCAGGATGGACTAATGCTTAAAATACAGTAGAATTGCTTCAAAATTTATAAACTTTTTTATTGGTGTAACATGTCAAATGAGCTATTAAGAAGTACTCTGAATGCATGGATTGATCATAGTTATTTTAGCTTTTAAAGAACATCATGCAAATGCTCAGCTAGTCCTTTAAATAACTGGAGTGAAATAAGTATGTCTGCTTTAAAGCTTCTTAATGCTATACAATAGAGTTGTCACTCCCCTAATTAGTCTGAAACTTAGTAAGTAAGAATATGAATGATAGCACCAAGAAATGGGAGAAGATATATTTCATTTTCTCTGACTTATAAGCTGGAAGGTCTTTCTGAGTCAGTATGTGTCCCGTATGCAGCTTTACAATATGCACAAAACACATTGTCTCACTGCCTACTATGAGTTCATGGAATCTCAAATTAGTCACCCTTATTGGGAGAAAGGGTTTCTAGTTTAGAGAAACTTTGAGAAAAAATACCTCATTTGTCTAGCCAACATTTTTACAAATATCATAATAGAACTGATGTTCTCAAATCTATTTATCTAGTCATCATATACTAATGCTGTGAAAAAAAAAACAAACAAAAACTAACAGAAATAATTAACAGGAGATCAAAAGGCTTCTCTCTAAATATTCTTTTGTAGATTACTGGCTGAGGATGTTAAGATGTAAAAAGATTCCAGCCAGTGTTTTCCCTGCGCTGTAGAGAGCAGAATGGTTACCACCATAAAATCTTACACATGAAAGACTGACTTAATAAATTCCAAAATTAAGGTTCTTCTTTTTGTTTCATATTTCTGACTCATAGTTGGTTTCAAATCTGTTATAAGGTCAAGATTAATGTTTGTCTTAAAAAAATAAAATTATATATTGCCTAGTCAGCCTCCTTTTTTAGTTTGCATCTTAGGTTTTTATATAACCATTGCATTTCTCTGTATTCTCTGACTGAAATTCTCTGAATGTCAATTCACTCATAGTAGACAGTGAAACAATGTTTTATGCATATTAAAAAGTAAAATGAATCTTGAAATTATCTAAATCTAAATTTGTTGAATTTTTTAGGAATTTGTCAAAATCAGGTTGTAGTCTTAAGCTGTCCTTTAAAATGACTGCCACCTCTTCAACTATGATGTTATCAATACAGGAAGGACATAAAGTGCTGGAGCAGGTCCAGAGCAGGGCAATGAACCTGATGTAAGGTCTCGAAGTGCATGTTCTATAAGGCGTATGAGCTGGAGTTGTTCAGCCTGAAGAAAAGAAGGCTCAGAGGTGACCATACCACTGTGTACAACTGCCTAAAAGGAGGTTGTAGCCAGCCCGGAGTTGGGCTCTCCTCCCACAGAACAAGTGACAGGACAAGAAGGCATAGCCTCAAGCTGCATCAGGGAAGGTTTAGATTGGAGATTAGGAAGAATTTCTTCACAGAAAAGGTGATTAGACACTGGAACAGGCTGCTCAGGGAGGTGGTGGAGTCACTGTCCCTGGAGGTGTTTAAGAATAAAGACTGGACATGACACTCAGTGACATGGTCTAGTTGACACAGATGTGTTGGGTCATAGGTTGGACTCCATGGTGTCAGAGGTCCTTTCCAACCTAATTGATTCTGTGAATGCATTTACATATTTTATCCATTCCAACTATTAATGAAAATAAGACAGTTAGGCCCAGGGCAGGCAGATCCATGAGAAATGGCACTTGAAACACCTTCCTAGGATATAGGTAAACTATTAATAACTACTTCTTCAGAGTAAGTTTTAAATGGGTGATTATAATTTAACTGCATTTTTTACCTTGCTTGTAAGAATGTCATGCATGGCAGTGTCAAAAACCCTTAATAAAGTCAGCTGTACCAAAACCTACTGCTCCTTTATTCACTTGGTCTGTTAGCCTGTCAGAGAAATAAATTAGATTAGTTTGACATGATCATTTCTTGACAGACTCATGTTGTCCATTTTTATCACCTTATTATCTCTGAGGTACTTATAAATTGATTTCTTAATAAATTTTTTTTTTTACAGAATCTTGTCAGAAATTTGAGTTAGACTAACATAATTCTAATTCCCTGGGTTCTTTATTTTTTTTTTCTTTTTTTTTTCTTTTCTTTTATTTTTTTCTCCCATTTCATTTTTGGAGCTTAGATGTTAAGTTTATTCCTATTAGAACTCTGGATCACATAACTCCAAAAAATCATTTTCAGGGGTCTAGATATTTTGTAGAATTAATTAATTCCTTATGTAAAATGGTTAATTTAACCAAAACACACAAATTGAATTTGCCTACCCTACTTTATCAGAGATACATTATAGTGTATTCTTTTTGTATTTTGTCCTGCGTAACAATTCATAAAGTTTATTTCTTTATATATGTGTTTAAAACAACAGTGGGGCTTGTTTATTTGTTTGCATTTTTTAAAGCAGAGAAGGTTCCATTTGTCTTGATCTTTACCTAATCCTATGTTTGTTATGTAGCCTTGCTTCTTTTTCTTTTTTTTCCCCTTATTTTTAATTTCCTTCTCCTAGGGCTCTTCTGTTTTTTGCTAATGGAAACTCATTTTGCACCTTAGTCTTCCTGATTTTACCTCAACAGCTTTTTTCTTCCTTTAGGCATATTCTCAGAAAACTACCCATATTTCCATTTGCCTTTTATTTATTTAAAAATTATTTTCATGTCCTTGAAGAGTTTCTGGTCTTGTATTTCTTTCTTAATATGCGTCCTGTCTTAGATGTGGAATGGTATAGTCTGACATTATGAGTATAATCTCAGCTTTTCCATTACTGCCAGTTCTCTCACATTCCTTCATACATTACACACACACTCTCTCTCTCAACCACCTTGTCTTTTAGTTCCCTGAGTTGTCCATGTTGGATTTTCTGAATTGTATTATCTTTACTCTTCTTATTTTCTTCTACCACCAGTTCCTTAGGGAATAAATCATTATTCACTTTTAAGTAGTTTTTACTCAACTCACGTTATGCATGTAGTTTCTCAGTCAGTATTTCTGTATGGGTTAGAACGAATTCTAAAATAGCATTTTCCCTGCCAACTTTATAAAGCAAAATGAAGTTTTATTAGAATACTGTTGTGACCAAGAAATCTGAAACTGTTAGTGCTTGCTTTCACAGCATTACATTTATTCCCTGTTCATTAGTAGCTGGTTAAGCCTAGACTTTCATCTGAGAGATGTGAGAGCAGCCAAGAACTGATACTCCTTCCCTTATTACCCTAAGTGTTATGATGTCTTCTGCTCAGACCATGGCAGTACATGGCACATTGTCAATACCCACCTGGGAAAATAGCAGGAAAGCTGTCAGGCATTTGGGTGAGACTCTCACACCTACATATAAGCCTAGATTTTGTCCCTGGAAAGGAATCAGTGCAGATTAGTACTTTTTCCTCATCAGAAATCTTCCAGCAGCCAAGATACTTAGAGTTCTATTCTGGGAATTAGGAGCAGTTAGATTTCATGGACTGAAATTCAAGTAAACTTTTTTTCTCCAACAGATTTGCTGTAACAATTGCCATGCAGTCTGACTCTGTTCTATTTTGGATCCAAAAGCAGATGACACTGTTCAATTTCTATTTATAGTCACTAGAGATTTGGTGAAAGAAGGTCAGATTACCACAGGATAAAACTGATGCTTTCCATATGGTGGCAAAATCGGATTAGAGAAGCTCAAAAGATTTGCCATCAATGAATGCCAAATGGTAATATAAACCCCATTTGGATCTAAGCGCTGCCTCCTCACCCATCTCTAAAATGTAAGCATAGTTAACATGTGAGCGAGCTAGTTTGCTGTGACATTTCCTAATGTTATGTTCCAAGAGAATAATTTTGTAAAATCATATGGCAACTTCAATGAGTCAGCTTGGAATTGTACTTTAGGACAAACTGCCTTAGAATGAACACACAGCTATTATCCCGCAGATGTCTGTGGTAAAATTTTTAAAAATTACAGATGTAAATGGAATGAACAGGGAATCAATTGCGAGCCACAGAAATTATTTCAGTGTCTGAGGCTAATTATATTAATTAGGAAAAAATGCAAACACAAAAAATGCCATTTCCAATAATCAAATAAAGTTATTATTTAAAAAAGAAAAAAAAAAAGAAGACAGCTAAGATAGTAAATCATGTACCCTTTATAAGATGTTAATTATAAAGTTAGAGCTCAAACACGTCACTTGGTGATTACTAAAAAGTTTTACTTGTTTCTTCATTATTTATAGCTACATAATTTTATTTCATAAGACCTAATTTATTTCAAGGAGCTATTTCAACTTACTATAAACACAAACATGATTGCTTGCATCCCTAGCCTGGTGAAGGCTTCCATTTAGATCTATCAGCTTATAGATTTTTGTGAACTTAGTAGTATGGGCCCTACTTTAAAACTATAAATAAGAGATTAAAGAGGCCAAAGCATTACTTCCTATAAGACATGTTCACAAAGACAAGCTTTTGAGAAAGACAGACCTTATAGAGAACATAGAAAAAATAGACTTCCAATGAAAGAATAACATGAAAAAAAGCCCTTACTAAGGAGGCAAAGATGATCATATAAAATACTTACCACTACTATCTAGGCTTGGATTTCATATCTGTATTGCCACAAATCTATGTTCTTGTACTTTTATGTCAATTTCAATTATTGTGACAGAAAGTTTGTGCATCTTTATTGTAAGCAGATGATTCTCAGAATGCTCGTAATCTACACAGTAATATGTGTATATCTGGGTAGATGTAAAATGAATGTAAAAATGGTTTGTGAATCTTGCTCATCTATTTCAAATATCAGACTAAACAAATAGCATTTTATTGATTTGCTTGTAACATGTAAATAGTCTATAATTTCAGGTTGTCCAGACTCTGAAAAAACATGGTGGATCGCCTTCATCAAGTCAAGAACTTCTTTAAAAAAAAAAAAAAAAAGAAAAGAAAAAAACCCCAAAAAACAAAAGAGCAAACACAAAAAGAACAGGAAAAAATTAGAAATCTACAATAAATGTCTAAGAACTGTGAGAATTGAGGATAGGCAGTTTCCAGAGAGATCTCATCTCTCTACTGTGATTGAAATAGGCCTAAAAAAATTCAATATCTGTTTTACTGTTGAATCAAACACAAAGAGAGCACTGTTGGTTAAGATAAGGCATCATAAATTCTTCATTAAAACAAGAACCTTTACAACTTGCAAGTTTGACAATAATCATCATGTTTGTTTTCTTGCAACTCACAGCATAAAGATTCAGTCGTAAATATGGATAAGCTGTATTTTCTATCAGTACAGACCACTCTGCAAATCTCCTGCCCATTTATAGTCAGTGTACATATATATTCTGGATCACAACTGCTTTATAACCCCTCTGCTGAGAAACAAAAAGCTAATTACACAACCAAAACCTGCAACAGTTTTAAGCAGATTATACTGCAGTTTTAAATTGTTGTAGTTTTTCACTAAAACTTACTTGAAAAGTATACATTTCTATTATATCAATTCATGTTTTCTTGAACGCAGAACCAAGTCTCTGAACTTACAGTATTAATTAATATTGCATCATATTCTGCATAGTTCACTAGACAAATGCATCTCCTTGCAAAATAAAATCAAAAATCCCTTTCACCCATAGTGCAGTTAACTCTGAGAAACAGCAAGAAAAAAAAAATTATGTTGAGAAGCAATTAATCTGTGAGAGCCTGTGCACTTCAAAACTGTTCATTTCTTATAAATTCTTACCTGTACAAGGTACAAAATATTGAAAATAGTGGAAAATTTTGGATGCCAGTTTGGTCCGTAGTTGCTTTCTGTTCTCCTTCTAGTATAATTTAGCTGATGGGGAAAAAAAAAATCTCCCCAACTAATAGCAAAAAAATTTGTTATGCAAAAATGTACATGTATTGTGTACATATACACGTACATTTTTTCATATTTATGTGCATATGTGTGTGTAGGGATACATGCATTTACAAGTAGCCTGTCTGGGAATTTTTCTAAGAAACAGGATTTTGTGTTAAAACAGGCACAGATGTGCTGACCCAGATTTTCTGTGTAAGTACCTTCATGACAGATAAAATGCATAAAGAAAAGAAACAAAAAGCTTAAAATATTTACATTTGTTTTGGTAATACTGGGGGGTTTTTTGGGGGTTTTTTGTTTGTTTGTTTGTTTGTTTTTGTTTTTTTTAAGTGGGATTTTCCCAGGCGTGAACCTAGGTCAGCAGTGTGATGGGACTCCAAGAACAGTGAGCCATTAACATGGTTAGCTTGCTCCGTATAAGGCAGAATTATAGCACTGGGCTGTAAATCTGTGTCACAGTTTTATCTTTTCCTCATTCTGGCCCCACCACTGAGACAGCAGGCTGGGAGTACACAAGAAATTGCAAGTGGACACAGGCAGGGCAGCAGATCCCAGCTGACCAAAGGGATAACCACCAGCACATAATAGTGTGATCAGCAATAAAAGCTGAAGGAGGAAGGAGGGATGTTTGTGGTTACAGTGTTTGTCTTCCCAAGAGCCACTATGACTGCTGAGGCCATGCTTTGCAGCAAGTGGCTAAACTTGCTGAGGTGCAGCAGCAAATTAATTCCTTATTCTGCTTTGCACACCTGTGCAACTTTTCTTCACCTATTAAACCATCTTAATCTCGACCCCTGGGTTTTCAGTTTTTGCTGTTCCATTCCTCTCCTCCAACCTGCCAGGGAGCAGGAGTCTGAGCAAGGCACCAAGAAGGTGCTTAACTGCTGGTTGGGCTCATCTGCCCACACACAGATAGTGAAAATACCTCGGGAGAGAGAATAAAAACATTTTTGAAATTATTTTCTCCAGGAATTACATGCTTCAGGACACAATCCATCAACAAATTGAAAATCATTAAGAAGATGTTTAAGCAATTAATTTGTAATAGTATTTCATAAAGCTCATAATGCATGGTTCTAAAGTATTCGTGAGAAGTTACTCTTGGACAAGAGACTGCTGGGGTACCTTCAAGGAGGATATTCATTTTACTCATTTAACACTCTTAACACACATATTACATTGAGCAATAGTTGTGGAAATACAGATGATAAGATAGTAAATGATTTTTTGGTTAAGGAGAAGATGCATATCCCCAAAACCAAATTTTGCCACCTGTTTCAAGATACAGATCACAGCACCCACGTTTTTCTATGCATTGCTGCTTTCTCTTCAACAGCTCTCCAGATTAGTAATACAGATCCTTACTCAAGAAGAAAACAGGGAAGGCAAATTCCACCACCGTTAATCATTGCAAATCTGTTCAGATGTCTTTTTCTTACAAAAGTGAAGATGGAGAAGAGCATAAACAACATTCAATTACATTCAAAATACATTAACAGGTGGTGATTCTTAAAAGAGTTAAGGGAATTGGAAACATCTTGGTGCAGCAACATTCTGCAACAGAGCCATATGGCAGATTGATACTGTTCTCATTCCTTGTACTTAGGCAGTTCACAGACATAAACCCATTATTTCTGGAATAGTGTTTGGATAGGTCTCTGTTGTACAGATTTTGGATATCTTCTATCAGCTGTCTCAAACTGACAATACTCTGAATGACAATATTCAATGAATTATGCTGTTGTGTTTCACTCATCGGAACTTAGGAAAAACACTTTCCGCATGGCTAGAGAAAGGTTGCTCTACAGAAAACCAGGAAGTTATATGGGATTGTGAAGTAATCTATTTTGAATATCTTAATTTCTCAAGATCAAATCTCTAAAATTTGAAAGTCAATACCTTGCATTTACATGTAAAAATATAATAGAAGAATATCGCTATTTTTTGTTTGAAAAACAAGCTTAAAATTAGGTGTTAAAAATTTAAGAACTTATAAGAAATGTACGAATTAATTTTTTTCAAATTAAATTTGGCAGATAATAATTTTATAAGAATGACAACTACTATAATTGCTTTTATTATTTTGGAAAAAGAAAAAAAAACCTGGAAAATAATGAGCTATTTAATTTTAAAGAAGATACTGGGCATTAACTGAGTATTATAATCACCAAAACTAATAGATGGCAGTTAATATTTGTATTTGCTTCAGGAAAGTATGTGGCTTTGAAGCCACTGGAAATATGAACTAATGTGTCAATGTTCCTGTTGAGATTCATTAGTAATCAGCATTTCACATCAACATTTTGTCTCAATGCTTAATGGTTTAGTAGGTAATTTATTCTCAACAGTAAGAAAGTGACTCCACAGATTATATATATTTCCATTATCATCATTGACACAAATGAATTTAATTGCGCAGCTCAAATACACTATTGCAGAAAATCTTTTATAGCTGTCTGTGTCAAACAAGCCCATGGCAGGAGTTAAACATATACATTAAATATACATTTTCTTATCACACTTAGAAGGAGCTGAAACATTTCAAGGGCATGTAAAATGATGGCTGCAATAAACTCTACCACTGAGTTTGCAACACACAGAATAAACTCTATGTATCAAAAAACTGATGTAAAAAGACCATATATGCCACACAGGGCTATTAAATCCTCAGGGTGAAAATCATTGGCAATATACACTATGAAAGTCCAAGAGCTTTTTACAGTACACTCAGTAAAAACAAAATCCTGCAGTTCATACTGTGAGAGAACTAATATTGCCCTCTAACTTTTAAAATGCATTTTGGCCGAGCATTTATAAGTTTTTTAACACATGTTCAGATTAAGAAACAGGATCACATATGAGTAAAGGATATTATTTAAATGCTGATGATTTTGTAAATATTTTGGCTTTTGGTAGAAAAATCCAATATTACAATATAATAATGTTCTCAATTATAAGTATATAATATTAAAATATTTATATATTCTATTAAACATAATTAGAAAACATGCACTTATAATGTTTTCTATAATTATATATAT
>VWZG01006846.1:0-26618 GCA_013396735.1 Grallaria varia
TTCGATCCCTTCATCCAGATTGTCTTCCACCTAATTTTTTCCCTTGATATATTAATCATCTTTCCACATTGATATCCGTCCCCTTGAGCTTCTTGCCTAGCCCTATCTCAGCATCCTTTATCTCTAGTTTTAGGTCTCTTAGATTTCATGGCTTGACTCTATGGACTTCCTTATAAGTCTTTCTCTGAACTGAATGATTTCCTCAAAAATCTGAGCAAAGGTTATGCAGTTGTGCTATAGCAGAACCAGGTTGACAGCAGAGACAGTAGGAAAGGAGGGGAGATTATATTACTCCTTGTCATGCTCACTTTTGAAGCATCCACATGGTCTGTACATTTGCAGTTTCAGTGTCCTGGAAGGTCCAGTTAGTAAAATAAGGAATGCATGCTGTGTTTTATTGTAATAGTTTATTTCAATAGTTTTGTATTAGTGATGCTGTGAGCATATCAGCTGCAAGTCTCCCACAAATATGTTTCTCTGTAATAATTTTCTACATTTATTTCAAGACTAAGTAAAGGGATGGGTAGACTGCATTCCGGAAGACAGAATTTCAGTTGGTAATGACTTTTTTTTTTCCATCAGCAGCCTGTAGATGTTATCAATTACATTAACCTATTTGGAATATAATCTGCTAAAAATGTAGCCATGAGTTCTATGTTGCTGGAAAAAGTATGAGCAGGGGAGAAAACAAGTTAAGTATTCTCCTTACTTTTTTTTCATTAATTTATAGTGTCTAGATATAATGATGAAAGATTGTCTTTATATTTATGTTTTAAGAAGCAAAGACTAGTATTTTCCTGAACTCAGGGGTTACTGAGATATAGTTTCCCACAGAATTTTTTATATGTGGTTTATTCATTTTGCTGTCTTCTAAGTGGAAGATCACACCATTACTTTCTGCGGAGTAGAAAAATTTTTAGGGATTTAAGTACATAATCCTCAAAAAAGTGTAATAAATATTATGATGCATGTAACAGATGTGTTTTCTCTCTAACTGGACACTTCTTTTCATGAACCTGTAATTTTCCAGAAAGCCTAAGTACCTATCCTGGAAAATACATATTTTTAAACTTTTTTAAATTATGATGCGAATAATGAATGTAACAAAATGTGTATTATAGAGTAATGTGTAAGGTGAATGTGTAACTGATAAAGCTGCAGAAATAAAAACTTCCACTGGTTGAAAAAAATTTCACCAAAAATTCACAATGTTTAGGGCACTGAGACATGCTGGTATACATCAGCTGCACAAACTGCATTCCTCTTACGAAAATAAAATCAGTAGATAATTGCATTGCCTAACTGCCCTACAGCTTGCCAGCTCTGTTATTACAGGATTGCAGATACCAAGTTGTCGATGCCCTGACTTGTTAAGGTTTCTCAGATACCTGCCAAGTTACAAGCAATCCAGTGCCTTTGATAGCAGACTCCATAACTACCAGTGAAGTGGATCATTTGACTCCCAGCTCACTATTCCACTTCTGCGCTTATTGGTGGGAGGTGAATGGAATACCTTAAATCTAAATTCTCTAAGTAGTCTTGGATCTACTTGCCATCTAGGGATAGGGTTGCTTTTTGCCTGGCTTCCAGAGTCTGCAGACAAGCAGTTAATTCGTGTATGCACAAATGGGATGGGTCTAGGAAGCAGGATTTACAAGTGTCTAGATACCTGAGAAGACTGTCTGGTCCTGGACTGTTGCGGTGGTCTAAAGACACTCAGTCTCTTAGCATGCAAGACACTTTATTTATGGTTAACAGAAAATTCCCCCTTAATGCTAATTGTCCAGGGTTTATCTATCATTGGCATTCATCTGGGAGTGGTCAAGCAATCAAAGCAGAATACAGCTGGGGTCACACATACACCACACACACATTCATGGTGGCTGCCTCGCAAACACAGGCAGACCTTGTCCACACACACCCCTGCATAGTGAGTTGCAAACTGAGAGCTTAGTTCTATCCCTGGCCAGTAAATCAAGGCTTTAGATAAAATAATACAAGGTCATCTTCAACATTTTCAGGTCTTCTTGTTTTTCTTCTTTCTTGTTCTCATGCTGGCTTGCCAGACTGGACTGCCCTGCTGGTAAATACCACACTCCTGCAGTTCACAAAGACTCATTCCATAGATTTCTAGACTGTGAGCCATGCAATATATTTTCCTTGGGGAAATATCAAAACAGCCCTGTGTTGCAAGCACTTGGTGTTTCTTTACCTTTGGCTTTATGTTCCCTGCAGGATGGGGCTGTTGGTCCACTTGTCCTAGCAGCTGATCAGTGCAAAAGCAGTTTTGTTGTTGCTTATGTTTTCAGTTGTACTTTTCAATTAATACTTGTCCACCTACTAAAAGGTGATGCCATGACAATGAATAAAGCTCCTGTAAAAGCTCATCATGCCCTGAAAGTCTGTCTCAAAAAGCATGTTTGAAAAATAATAATTTATGTGGTATAGCACATCTGTGTCCATGTGTCATTCTGCTGTATTAGAAAGATGTTGAAATACTGAAGGGAGTGTGGCAGGGTCCCCTGCAGTTGTGACTGGGGTACATGAAGCAGAAGGAGAGTCAGACATAAATGGCAGACGCTTAAGAGAGAAGTGCTAAATGACGATATCTTCACCTGCCTAATGGAAGGATATGCAGAGGATGGACAGAGCCAGACTCTTCTTGCATGTACTCAGGAAAATGACAAAATACTTGCAGATACAAGGCACAACAAGGAATTAGACAGAAAGAAAAATATCCTCACTATGGGCATGATTGAACACTGGAGCATGGTTACCTAGGGAGGTTATGGAGTCTCCATCCTTGGAGATACTCAACACCTAATGAAATAGGGCTTGGACTATATCTTTAGAGGTCCCTTTCAATGTAAATTACTCCGTGATTTAACTGATAGCTCTTAATCATTTATACAGCTCTTTATGGAACTAGAATTTTATTCTAAATGTGAAGAGAATAAAATACAGTGTGGGGTTGTTTGGTTTTTTTTTTCTCACACTGAGCCATTTCTTTGCCAATGGTTCTAGAAAGAAACATTCTTTTTGACTGTGAACACTCTAAAGCAGATTTGTCTGCCATGAATTCATGACATCAAGCATCTAACTTAAAATGTATAGGTAATAAAATAAAAGCTTGTTTCTTTCGAAAACTTTACAATCCAGGAAAATCTTGACTATGCAGAAAAATTCTTATGTATCCTCTCTTCATTGTAACAGGGTATAAGTTAGATCTTAGGTTTAAGGCCTGTAGGTGGAAGTAGAGGAAATATAAAGACAATTCAGAAATAATCCGTATTTTTTTTAATTGCTGTCTTGTGAAAAAATGAAACAAACAAACAAACAAGACACTTCCCTGTGTATGTTTAGATTTCAATTAAATCCAGATTCAGCTGAACGTACTCCAAAAAAGATTATTTATTTGTGTAACAATTCTTTCTTTCGTGCAGCCTTTGTTTTTTTTCTGAATGAAAATTAGATCAGCTGAATGTACCTTTCAAGCCAGTAAGACAGGCTCTGCAGGTTCTTCGTTTTAGGAAGAGTTGTAAAATAATTCTTAAGGGCAAATTACTGCATTAGTTTTGCACAGATGTGTCTTTTACATCCAAACCTTGGGGCTGTATATGTAATATCAACATGCACCTGTCCAGCTGGATTAAGCGGGTCCAAACTTGAAAAAAGGTCAGAAAAGGCTCCTTTCTTTTTCAACAGGAGGATGGTGAGACTGTATAGGGTTGGCTGACTGATATTGGTGAAAACTAAACTACAGGATAACTACTAGTTTTCAGCTTGTTGAACAATGTGCTCTTACTACAGAGATATGCAGCTGCTAGTGTACTGATAAAAAGATTGGGGTAAAGCCCTATGTTCCAAGAAGCTGGGAAGGGAGAGTTTGCCTATTTCATTATCAGCACGATCAGACAAAGCTGACAGCAAATCTGCATCTAAGTTACATCTTTGTCTTAGGTTACTGTCTGAACCTCACAGTTTCTCTGCACCTCATACTTGCCTTCCCCACAGGAGCTTCCTTTGCAGCAAAGCCAGTATCGATTTTGAATAGAGTTTACTCCTCTTGTCATCAAATACTACTGTAGGTCATGCTATGACTAAGAAATCTGGCCCCATTATTGATTTTTGACAGGAATCTTGTATTTATTTCCATACCTTATTAGCATATTTCTGCTTGTGTGAGGGAAAAAAAACTTGGAATGTCTTTCCTGGAGTCCTTGCTACTGAATTTCCTCTTCTGATGGGGAGTAAATAGGTGTGGACACAGGAATGGAGTTCAAACTGATGGGACAAGATAGCACATAGGATGAATGTAAAACTTTCAGATTGAAAGAGACAGAGTTGATTGTGAGCAGGCATGGAGGTTTCACTATCATCACGCATAAAGATTTGCATTTAAAAGAGTGGGCATAGCCCTGTGGAGTCTTGCAGCTACTGCTTGTCACTGGGTAATCAATTTGGAATGGACAAGTCCACTGAATACTTTCTATACCATTGCACTACGAGGCCAAACCTTGATATTTATAAACACCATACTTATTTTAGTCATGTCCTTATTTCTTGTAGGCTGGAAGTGGATTGTGGTTGTGATCATCCCTCTGCAAGATCTGGGTTGCTGTGGTAAAAGTGCACTGCCGGCTTTCTCTGTGCTATGTGTACCTTCTATGCACAGGCTATGAAAGGAGTAGATTCCCCTTGTCTATGACATTTATGCCTCTCTACCTAAGCAGAGTGTCTCTGTACCCTACTAATGTCTCAGTTGAAAAAAACCCAAGATGCCTGTCAAAGAAAGTGGGGAATTTCCCTGGACTAGGCAGCGGACTTCCCTCTCCTCAAGCCAGCACAACCTTTGCAATTAAGCGACTTTAGGCAGAAAATGTAGAAAAGAGGAAAACAGTTCTTTAGTACAAATATACAGAAAAAAAAATAAAAAAAAGAAACAGGTCAAGGAACAACGCTGTAATGGAAACTTTGAAACGCCCCAGTGCCCCTTCGCCCCTCGGTGCAGTCGCAGCCGCAGCCAGCAGGGGCGCTGTGGGCCGGGGCCGTGCGGGATCGGGGCTGCTCCCGGCGGGGAAGGGCACTGCCGGGAAAGGGACAGGGACAGGGACAGGGACAGGGACAGGGACAGGGACAGGGACAGGGACAGGGACAGGGACAGGGGGGGCCCTCCCCTCAGGGGCGCCCCCGAACTTACACCGCTGGAGACTTCGTCGAGGACAGCCGCCCAGCTCCAAGTCCTCAAGGAGCGGAGCGGACCCTCCTCTCAGCGGCGGGCACGGCTGGGGATGGCGCTGGGGAAAGCGACCAACCACTGCCGTGCTGAGCTGGGCAAAGCCGAATCCAAAGTGAGATGGCAAAACCCAAACCAGACCTGGCCAGCCCCACGATTTAAAAAAAATATTATTATTAAATTATTATGATTATTTTTCCCTCCTCCCTTTCTAGTGCATAAGCCAAATTTACCCAGGGAAAGAACGAGGCTCTCCATTGCTTTAGGGCATAGTCAAAAGGAAACAAAGGCAAGTCCCATCTTCGCCGAGAGGGCTATCAGCTTTTAATGAGAGCCATTAGAATTAGAGCTAGAGAACAATGAAACCTAACAGAGACTGTCTCCCCCACCCCCAGCTATGTGCTGGTGTGAAAAAATCACCCAGTTTGAAACCATAACAACTAGGTTTCTTAATGTTTGCATGCTCTATTCTTGTAAGTCCTGATGCTACTTCACCCACCGAATTCATGGCTCGGCTTCGTGAATGAAGATTTGGGAAGGGCTCTCCCCACGCTTGCTGCACGCGCGCTGATGGCTAAAGAGGCCGATGTGAGATAGGGAAGTGCGGTTGCAAAAGGCACAGCAGAAAGTCTCCATAGGCGGTGTTGGTGAGGCACGGTTCTTTCTGCATTGTCTTTTCTCCTGGAGACTGATTCTGCGTGCGTTCTCAAAGGAATCAGCAGCGTTATGGATGGTGTGTCTCCAAGCCTCCTGACTGGAGGGCGGAGTGGACCATTGATGGTAGTCAATATGGCCAAGGCTGAGGGATTGTTTCGGGGAGTCCTTGTATCTCCTCTTTGGGGCTCCTCTCTTGTGGCAGCCCATGGCAAGTTCACCATAGAGCACGATCTTAGGGAGGTGATGATCCTCCATCCTGGAGATGTGTCCTGCTCTCAGGAAAGCGAAACTCCCTTCCCTAACCTGCTATATCCTTTCATTTCCCTGCCTGTCTCTTGGTTGTCAGTGGTGACCCATCACTTGCTGTCCAGGAGCCGAGAGCAGCACTGGTAGGAGGGACTCCTGAAGCTGCTATTTCTCCAGAGTAGTAGCTCTGCAAAGTACTAGTTCTCCAAATTCCTGTCAGTTTGGCATCAAGAGTTGCTGACAGATACAGCATCAGCACCTGTGAAGGAAAGAAACCCAACCCTTGTCTGGTTTAGAGCATCTGAAGATACAATCCACTGTTCAGTTGTTTATGGTCATCTTCCCATTTTTTTTTTCCAGGACAGTTTTGTTCATGGTGGTGGAAGTAAATTGGATAAACCCATTTTTTGCCCTAATTTATGTGGCAGATAGAGTAGGTCAAGTTCTGAATGATACACAATTCTCATCAAATTAGCACCACTGTTCACACACAGTGACTGACTGAGTGTTGGCAGCTTGTGTGCCTCTGCTTTACAGAAAGGCAGAGGGAAAGGAGAGGAGTGTTTGTACAACAGATCGGGTCTCACGCTCTTGTTCTGCAGTGGTAGGTATTGAAATCTGAATCCCTGCCTTGAGTATTTAAGGTGTCTTTTCTTTGAAGGCATCTCTGTAGCATGAGCTTTGTCCTAAAGCTGTGAGTCTCCAAAATTAGAGACTAAAATTTGGTTCCTAAGCTGTGTATCTGAGTCAATAGTATATAGGTTTTTTTGTTGTTTATAATTTTGTATGCCTGACCCTATGAGGTCCTATGGGAAGTTGTGACTGACCAACAGTTTGCATTGCTAAGACTGTCACACTCTAGATCAGATGATGAATTCTGTGGAGTGCCACAAGGTTGTGCCAAGGGAACATCTTAGGTAGAAGTTTAAAGACTGCAATGTGGGCTAGCAGCTGAGAATACGAGAGTCTTTTTTCTGCCCACATTTCTTCATTTTTTGTTTGCATTTTGATTCTTGTAAAATCTGGCTTTTTAAACTCAGACACCCTTCCCTTGGTTACAGAGTTTGCTGCAAGGAGAAAGACTAGGCAGGTCTCCTGTAGTCAGCTGGGATCCTGCCATGGTATGTTTCTGTGGGGGCAGGGACTGGGGGAAATTGGTCTTGGTGGAGTTTTGTTCTTTCTAAGAAGCACTTTTTTTGGTTGTACCATTGAAGCACTTCTGCCAGTTATTATGATGCTTCAGGTCATGGTAGGTCAGCAGATGTTCTTCTTCTGAGACAGCAACAAAAAATGTCCACTATGTTTTCTTTTATTTCTCATGGCCAGCTTTGTATATAAATGGACTTTATTTCTTTTTGCAAGACTAGAAAATCAGTTCTTCTACTGTATTCTAGTCCCTCCAGGCTTCCTGTTTTCTCTGAGTATTTTTGAATTTTATTTTCTTTCTTGCTCAGCAGACCTTAGCAGACTGACGTCAGCACATGTTCTATGTAATACATACAATAATAAAAGGGACTCTGTATTAAAATAAATGGGTTTTCTGCTAGCAAGGCTGTTTTTCAACACTGCACCTACCCTGCTTCCTTCACACACATACGGACTCATTCCTGCATCAAGCTGAAAGTATTCACCAAGCCATGACACATACGTATTACAGAACCCATTTAATAACCTGAATGTCCATCTCAAAGCAGGTAGCTTTTCTGGAAAGCTGTTCCAGAATCTGATGGGTTCAGTGTTTAAAAATCTTATTTCTAGCCATGGTTAATTCATGAACAATCTCTAACCATTTCTTGGAATGACCTCGCTTCTCTCACCCTCATCTTCCAGTGCATTTGTAAAAGGTAATGTATTCTCTTTCATAAGTTCTCTTTTCTAGTCATGCCATACATCAGACCTGGTTTGAACTCACCTTTCTTGAAGAAACTTACGAACACTATAGGTAGATTTCCCAGTAAGACCTCTTCAATACTCTGGCATCACTTATTTTTCCAAATCTCTCCAGGAGATCCCGCTAGTGCATCTCTAAAGTGTTCCCTTCTGCAAAATCTACTTTTCCCTCCATGTTTCATCTCTATGGCTCCTCTTTTATTACTTTTGTATAATCCTATGAGGTCATACTTTAGAGTAATAATAAGTTTGGATTAATTTAAGACTGTCACTGTCTCTGTCTCCAGACTTTCATGGAGAGGACAATTACTCCTGCTTTCCTTTGGTTGTCATGAGATCTGCTCAATGTATGTCTCTTCATATAGGCAGCTAATGGTGATTTTTAAAAGAAAGGTCTAAGTGCATCCTTACTTTTATCCTTTGAAGTTAAGAGACTAGGAAATGAAGTATAGTTGCAGTAAAAGTGCTAAAACTGTTCAGATTTGTTAAAACAATAAATAATTATAGACAATAAATAGTGACTAGCAGAGGAGAAAGCAAATTACACTGCTTACAGTACATATAATCCAATGTATTTCACAACTGTCACTATTAAAAGTCAACCTTTATTAAGCAACATGCACAACATGGTTCTTTAAATCCTAGGTGCGCAACTGAGAAACACATGCTTCTTTGTTATCTTACTTCAGGGATCTGTATGTGCTCATTTTACTGCTCAGAATGAGCCATATTAAATTACTATTAGGGAATTGTAACTGTCCAAACAGTGTTTATTTTCTTAAACAAGAATTACATTGGTGACTTTTTGGTATTAATAACTACTGGATAGAAATCTACTCTTGCATTACTTTTTTTCTGATTTCTGAAAGAATCATACTTCTGAAAGAATCTTACTTTTCTGACTTACCATTACATCCATTTCGTTTACTATTGTGGTCCAAAAGAGACCAAAAATTGCCATAAAACAGCAACTAAGAAATCTTAAAGGATGAGGAACTTCTGAGAAGCATTCAAGTGTTTGAGAGGGAGATTGATCATTGGAGCCAGTCTGTCATCTGTGACACGTGGAAGCCGACTCAGCATGGCCACGAGGGAGGCAGGTCCTGGATCTGCTTTGTAGCAGAAGGAGGGCAGGGTCACAAGGGATAAGGAGGGGTGGAAGAAGGTTACAGCACAGAGTGATAAAAGAAAGCCCTCCTTACCCTCTAAGTTATCCTCTAAGATACCCTGACAGAACAGGGTGCAAAGTCTTGCAAAGGTCAGAGACCAACCTCTTGCAACAAAACTTGCACTCAAGACCAGCACTGAGAAGAAACAATGGTGAATTATGGGCACTGCTGACTCCCTCCTGCACGGAATGGAAGCACTCATTTGCAGACCAGAGCCTCCTTTCAGAGAAGTTTGCAGCTTCCCTGGGACCCAAATTAGGGATGCCATCACAAGACTCAACAGCCTAATACAACCTTCATAGTATTATCCATTCCTGCTTTTTCACTTGGGTACAAATGATCTCACAATTCTGGAAAGAATGCTAAAAAATTCTGGAACACAGGTAATGTTCTCCTCAGTCCTCCCACTAATGGAGGGAGACTTTGGAAGAAACAGGTGAGCCCAATACCTGGACTCCAGGACTAGGGCTTTCACCATAACTTTGGGTTTTTAAACCATGGAAGAACATTCAAGAAGCAAGATATGCTGGGGCCTGATGGGATCCACCTGTCCTGATGGAGAGATGTGTCTTTGGGTATAAGCTGGTGGGACTGATCAAGAGATCTTTAAAGTAGAATTGATGAGAGGAAGGAAGTAACAGCAGGATTACAGCAGGAAGACCAAAGATTGGCATGGCATCACCCGAGGGTTGTTATGCTAAGTGGGAATACTTAGTCCAATCTACTTTTCAGGGCTTAGGAGTCCGGAAGTACTGGTCAGTCTTTAAGAACCACATTTTGGAAACAAAGAAGCAGGCAATTCCACTCTGTCATATGTCAAGCAACTGGGGCAGAAGTCTGCCTTGGCTGAGCAGGGAGATACTCAAGGGGCTCAAAATCAAAAGGAAATTGTGTGATCTCTGGAAGTGAGGTCAAACTTTGCAGGAAGCGTATAGAACTGTGTTTTTTGTAAGTAGGGAGAAGACACAAAAGGCCAAAGCTCATTTGGAATTGAGAATGGCCAGTGTTGTTTCAGATAAGAAAGGCTTTTTCAAGTTCATTACAAGAAAAGGTCTAAAGAAAACGTCACACCAATGCTTGTTGAAGACTGCCATCTGATTACAGGAATGAAGAAAAAAACAGAGGCATTCAATGCCTTTTTTGTCTCAGTCTTTAATAATACTGATAGACCTTGGGCTGCCTGAGCTAGAGTAGCACAAGTTCCATGGGTGTGGAATCAGTGACTTTCCATTGATGGACACTGAAATTGTAGGGGACCAGATTATCAGCAGAATTCCATGGGGTCTGATAAGATTCCTCCTGCAATACTGAAGGATGTTATAGCAAGACCCCTCTTGCTCTGCCAAAAGTCTTGAGAGTCTGGAGAATTTGACTGGAACCCAGCCAGTGTTACTTCCATAAAAAGGGCCAGAGAGAAGACCCAGGGAACTACAGACCTGTTAATCTAACATCAGTTCTTAAAAAAGTTATGGAGAAAATTATACTGTGTACTATTGAAAGGCATTTAAAGAATAATGCAATCATCAAGCAGATTGCCCACCTAGTGGATTAAGGGAAGGCAGCAGATGAACCTTTTCTGGATTATAGTAAGGCTTTCACAGCATCCTTCTGAATACGTCCAGCTGTGGGAAGAGTGGGTTCATGGTGCACTGCATGAAGAACTGGCTGAAAGGCAGAGCTCAAAGGGTTGTACTGAATGGGGCTACATCTGGCTGCAGGCAGTCACCAGTGGTGTTCTGCAGGGTTCAGTTCTAGTTCCTGTTCTGTTCAATATATTTATCAATGATCTGGATGCAGGAGTGGAATGTACCACTAGCAAGATTGCTAATGATACCAAACTGGAAGGTGCTGTTGACTCTCTTGAGGTAAAAGAGGCCTTGTAGATGAATCTAGATAGATTGGAGCACTGAGCTATGATTAATGGGACGAAATTTAACAAGTCACGTTGATGGATTCTGCACCTAGCATGGAGTAATGCTGGGCACAAGTATAAACTGAGAGAGGAGTGGTTGGAGATCAGCCCTGCAGAAAGAAGTCTGGGAGTGCTGGCTGCCAGCAGAGTCACTGTGACTCAACACTGTGCCCAGGCAGCCAGAACGGCGAACTGCATCTTGGGCTTTGTACATCTAACACGTCACCAGCTGGCCAAAAGAAGTGATTATCCCACTCTGTTCAGGAATGGTGTGGCCTCAGCTGGAGTTCTATGTGCAGTTCTGGTCCTCACAAGTCCTTGAATTCATCCACAGGAAGGCAACAAAGCTGGTTAAAGTGCTGGAAGGAATGTCCTCTGAGGAGTGGCTGAGAACTTTGGGCTTACCTAGTTTGGAGAAAAGGAGGCTGAGGGGCCTCATTGTTCTCCACGGCTTCCTGAGGAGCGGAAGCAGAGAGGGAAGGCTCTGAGCTCTGAGGTGGGATGTGTGGGAATGGTTCAGAGCTGTGCCAGAGGAGGTTCAGATTGCACAGGCTTCCTAGAAGGACGGTTGATGCCCCTAGCCTGTCAGTGTTTGAGAGGCAGTTGTACACTCTCTAATAACATTTTTACAATCCCTTGGCCAACCCTGGATTGGTCAGGCAGTTGGACAAAGTGACCAGTGTGAGTCCCTTCCAACTGGTGCAATCCAGTCTACGCTCCTCTGTATATTGGTGCTGAGTCGACTAATCGGTTCTGTGAAGCCCTCTTTTACCTTCAGCCCTGGAAAGGGAAAGCATGAATTTGGATGAGTGTGACATCTCCTGGAACTACTTAATTTGTGAACATTTTCATTTTTTTATGTGAAAACCAATAAATTTTCTAGTCCTTTGATACAGAGAAAAAAAAAATTAGAAGGCAAAGAAAACTGGTAGCTAACATAAAATCAGCGTATGTAACAAGCAGTGTGTGGTTTATGCAATGCTGTCTTTCAGCTTGCAGAAATTGCAACTGGTCTACTAACTAAATGCAGTGTTTAATCAAATCAGGTGATGGTCTGCTACATTAGCATTTTCAGATCCCTACAAAATTCTCCAGAAGAGTTGTAAGTGCTGTACTTCTGAATATATTTCATACAAAAGGCTGGCTTTTCTTTTAATGCAGGCTTTTTCATCGGTGAGGCTGTGTATTAAAACTGCTACAACTTCTGTACTGTCATGCGCATGCTAACCCATGCTTTTTAAATCCCTGGGATTAATGCAGCGTACCTTCCTTATACTTCTGCCAAATGCTGTGTGGCACATCTAACACATGATACTTCAGTCTCCTTTCTGGGATGCCGCTTGCTTCAGTCCTGCCTTTTTTGGCATGCCGACTCCTCCCCTTAAGGCTGGAAAAGACTTAAAAGTAGGTGGTTGTGCAGCTTCTTGCTGTGCAATGCCGAGAAGTGGATCCATACTCTGGCTGTCATTTCCTGGCACTAGTGGTCTTCCCAACTGTTCAGGTATTTGTATCTAAAGTAAGCTGGATGGTGATGGAATAAACCTGTATGAGTATAAAGTGGGAAAGAGTCTCAGTGACTAGTAATGTATCTAAGGACTTTGACTAAATGTGCTTCTTTATCATGCTTGAAATCTTTGTTTCACCTCTGGAATAGTTTGAGAAGAGTTTTTTCTTTTGCTATTTGGCTGTCAAGTTAAAACATTGGCTTCTGAAGTGTTTGAGGTTTTGTCTTTTTGTGGAAGAAGTGACTGTGTAAATGGACCTAATTGTACTAATTGTACTGAAGTTACATGAATCCACCAGGAGAATTATGTCTTCTGCAGCACTGGTTCAACTGTTCTTCAGCTACTTTTAAGCTCATATTGCCTGTCCAGTGATTTTTCAATTTTTTTTTTTTTTTGCCTTGCTCATCTTACTGTTTCTTTGAAGTGATTCTTAACAAATGTTGACAAACTTTCCAATTTAAACATTTGCAAAAGTCAAGCACCTGCCAAAACAGCATGTTTTCTTCTGTCTTGCTTGTGTTATGTTTTATTAAAATAGGTCTGAATTGCTGCCTGTTCTGATCTGGTTGCATTTCTCAAACTTCTTGTGCAGGGAAGAGAGCCTGTGTGTAAGCACAGAACACAGGCTGATACGCTATTAGTAGTAGGACATCACTTCAGTACAGCCACAAATCTAAGCAACAAGAATAAAGGACAAGAAAATAGGGAAAATAATAATTAAGGACAAAAAAAGAAAAAAAAGAGAGGGAAAGAATAAAAATGGTCAAGAATTGCATTTTTCTTCAGATAGGAAAGACAGTATCTGATATTAGAGAAAATGCACTTGGTATCTTCAATGATATTTTTCCTTCTCAGCAAGAAGGAGTACTTATAAATTTTTCTTCAGCTGTTACTTCTATCAGTCACTAAATGAAAACACTAATGCTGCTGTGATAAAGCTGAATGTGGTTCTCGTCACTCCACCATCTCAAAAGAGTGTAACAGAATTAGTCATCCAGAGATGTGCAGTGATGATCGTCATGAGTAGTGCCATATGAGGGATACCTAAGCAAGCAGAGACAATATGACAGAAGACCTCAGAAATGCTCAGTGGCAAACCCTGAGAAATTTATTATTCAATCTTTTTACTATTAATTTACTATTTTACCTTGTGTCCATCAAATTAATTCGTAGGAATCAGATGAGAAACAAAAAAGGACATAATTCTTTATGCATCAAATAGTAGAGCTGTGCAACTCATTGCAAGAGGATCTTGTACAGGTCAACTGCTCCCAGGAACTGAAGGGGAAACTGGAAAAATACATGAAAGAGTAATTCATAGATGTTTCCTGTATATAGAGAAACTACATCCTGCTGTTCCCTAGGCATCTGTTTCACCACTGTGGTAAAGAGACTAATGAACTAGGTGGTCCTTATGTTTTCTAGGTCTTTAGATGGACCTTGTATTTTCGTGTATATTCTAAAAGCCTTTTCTTTTTTTAAATGGTCATTCTGAAATCCCTTATCAATCTATTTTGCTGCTTGTAATGTTTGTTGTGGTCAGTGACTGAGAAAAAATTAACCAAGGGTATTGCCCAATACTATTCCACCATACTTAAACAAATTGTTGTAGCATAAGCAGTTCTGATGGTAGAAAATATTGCAGGCCATTGTTTCAGTTTAGACTTAATTCACTGTAATTTTCCTATACCTGAAGAGTTCTGTTCTAGAATTATATGGTGTTTTTCTTGGTTTTGGTTGTGGGGTTTTTTTTCAGGAATGGAGAAGCTGATTGTTTGTGCACACAGAAGGCCAGATGCTCTCTGCAGACTGATTTGCTTTCCATGGGCTGGAGGTAGAACCTCTCAACTTGCCCAGTGGAGCACACTGTTCAGCAACTCAGTTGAAGGTTAGTCATTTTTGTAGTTAAACCACAAGTTAAAGCAAGTCTGAAATACACAGTAGCCAAGTTTTTGAATGGAATACTATATTTTTGAGATCAGTGCCATCTTTATCCAACGGGTCTTCTCCTGAAAGGATGGAACTCCCTGAAAGGGATTCATTAGGAACTAGCATTTCCATGAGGGTGCATTTTCTGTACCACCTTGCATCAAATTATATTTGACTAGGTTAAAAGGTTATATCCTCAGAGCTAAATCTCGCAACACTGTAGTATGCTTGGCTGTTTCAGAAACTATTGGTAGGATTCAGAAATAGCAATACACTGCATATTGTGAATATGCCAGTCACCAGTAAGGTTAACAGTTGAAGAGATGAGAACCATTTTTAATGTTGAGGGGCTGCAGAGTATCTGTTACCTAGTGTTTGCACTTCTTGTATCAAAACTGAAGTTCAAACTATGGATTTATAACAGTGAAATTACATTTAGTTACTCTACAAAATAATTCTCATCGCTCTCAGGCTATATCAGCACTAAAAAGATCCATTGCTTGAACTATTTGAAGAGGAACTAAGAACATTTTACAGATCTTCCACAAAGGAAAAAATACTTTAATATTTATGAGCATTGCCACTGCAGTTGTACCAGTCCTCTAAATGCTCATATGCTTTCTGGTAAGCAGTTGCACAAGTCAAATTAAATTTTTCTTGAAATCGGGGGAAAAAAAAAAAAAGAAAAAGAAAGAAAGACGTTTTTGTCCACTTGTACTACTCCCAACAAAGTACTAAGGAAATGGCCTAGGAGGAGCTGCAGACACAAATTAATAAAATCAGGGTGTAGCACAGCTTTTCAGAGATGGCTTCTGCAAAAAAAAAGTACAGAGGATGCAAACATTTCCATACTGCTGTGTATGGTATGAGGTAGTGGTTCATTTTATCTCTTCTAAAATACTTTCCATCTGACCCATTACTTCCACATGCGTTTGACAGTATGCATGAGGTCAGGGAGATTTTAGAAACTCAAAATTTTTTTCTGATTATTCATTCCTTACTTTCACTAAAAAGCAAGAGGAAAATTCTCAATTTTGAAACTAATATAATAAAAGCATGTAAACTGTCCTTCTATCTAAATAGAAATAGGAGCATCCACCAATTTGTACTATGATTCCACATCTTAAAACGTGCAGTGCTGAAGAGCCAACAAAAAGAAAATAGGAATTGTACAATATAGTTTTAGTTGCTGCTGCCCTTGAAAGAATATATATTACACAATCCTATTATTGAAATTAATGAATTTGTGTGTGTTATTAATATCAATAGTAATAAAGTTGCTTTCAAACCTCAGCTGAAATCAGGATCTTGAGGATTCTGATCCAAGGCATTTGTCAACCAGAGCCAACATTTGTGAATAAAGGAAAGGATGGAAACCTAATCTCTCACAGGATTAAACACAGTAGTAGCAGTAGCAAAGATATGGTATCAACTGCAAAATGGATTAATTCAAATAATCAATATATTCTGCAGAATAATTAAAAAACTTACTTAAAACTATTTACTGTATCTATTTGAAATAAGTATAATCTTTTTCTCTCGCTTTCTCCACCTCTTCTGCAGTGTTGTGTGTAAGGTTTCCTGGAAGAGAAAGTCGCCTTAACGAGCCTTTTGCGAAAGACATGGCAAGCATTGTTAATGAAATTACAAGTGTTTTGTTAAAAGAATTGCAAGAAAAACCATTCGCATTTTTCGGTCACAGGTAAAAACACATACATTTTTCGATGTCCTGATGAAGGATCTTCTGTCTTTGAACTCTAGGAGTAGATAGTTGCTTATTTTTATTTGCAAAAACTTTAGGAAAATACAGTTCTGCAAAGATCTTTTGTCAGGTCATCCTTAAACATGCTGTTGTTCTCGAAGATTCTGATTATTTATTGATTGCTTCAGGCACAGCATCTGAACAGGTTGTGTTTCTGATAAATTATAATGGTATTTATGGTTAATATTTGTGTCAGTGCTTGATCTACATGAATGCAGGGGAACCAACCATCAAACCCAGATTTTGAAGATCGCTTAGTCCTAAGTACTCAAAATAACTGTTCTTATTGCATAATAAAGAGACTACTAAAAGAGACTAAGAAAAGGTCTAATTTGTAAAACTAGACTGTGTAGAAATACACTTTATATCGATTAATGAATGTCATTATAATTTACATGATGTGTGGTTTTTCAGAGATGGCTTCTGCAGAAAGAAAGTACAGAGGATGCAAATATTTCTGTACTGCTGTGTATGGTATGAGGTAGTGGTTATTCTCTCTCTTCTAAAATACTGTGCATCTGACCCATTACTTCCATGTGAGTTTGACAGTATGCATGAGGTCAGGGAGATTTTAGAAAATCAACATTTTTTTCACTTAACTGTTCAGGATATCCAGTTAACACTGAAATTCAAATTATGTTTAAATTTTCCATGTTTTATGTATGGTTTTGCTCACTTTGCTTTAATTTCTCTTTTCACTGCAGTTTTGGATCATACGTGAGTTTTGCAGTTGCACTGCATCTGAAAGAAAAGCATGGACTAGAGCCAGTCCATCTTTTTTCATCAGGGGCACATGCCCCACATGTAAGTTACAGAATCATTAACAGTATGAAACAAAACAGTACATTAGCTACCAAGAGTGAAAGTAACATTTGACAGTATGATACGCAAATTAGTTTAAATACAAAATGATCATTGCTTCAAAATCTATGGAGAGAAAAGCGTTTTTTTTTCTTAGAGGATATTAATTATGAGGTGGATGCAGAATTTTGTATGACACAATATTCAATGCTGCTAACCTTAGTCTCGGAAGAAGAGTCTCTTTAAGCTAATACTACCTGTTTTGAAGACTGTGTTAATATTTACTATGGCCTTTGGCTTAAAACTAAGTAATCAAAATACCAAGCGACCCTCCCTTCTATGTAATATGTGAAGTAACTGTCTTAACCTAGTCTTTCATAAACTGCCCGCATCAGCCCTCTGTACATTTGTCCATTTATTTCTTTCCCTCCTCATTCTCTCTTGTTTCTTCTGAAGTTCTGCTGGTTCTGCTAGTTTTTCTCAGGAAAACAGCAGTGAAGTGGCTTTTTCCCAGTCTTCTTGTCCTTACTCAGCATTTGCTATTTCTATTCTTCTGTTTCTGGGGCTTCTTAGCACCCCTAAGTATAAGCCAGTGATTTATGGAAGCAAATTCCCATAATCAGTTGGTCTCTTCTGTCCTAATGTTTATGTCCACTGCTACGGTTTTCTTAGATTATTTTATTAGTTGCATTTCAATAGTAAGAGTCAAACTTGAACAAAATTTAATTAGTGGTTATTTGTCTGTGGAAGTTTCAGACCTAGAAGGTACTTGGCTCACTCATAATTTGTAAATTTCAGCAAACACAATCTATTAACCCTTTCCAAGAAGTGGTGGATGTTAAAATAATCATAATAAGTAATACCTGTGTTTTGGAGACAGAGGATTATGGTACTTTTTACTATAATAATTTGTAATGAAAATATTTAAAGTATATTATATACAACATCTGATCTGTTTTGTCTGGTACTGACAGTCTGAAGCAATTATTCCCATCAGAAGAATATCCGTGTTTGATGCAAAAGAGGAAGAAATTCTTGCATATATACAAAAGGCAGGAGGAACTCCTCCTGAGCTTCTGCATAACAAAGACATTATGAAACATGTGATACATACTGTCAAACAAGATGTTAGAGTTTTACAGACATTTTCGTAAGTTTTACAATTTTGTACACATTTGTATTTGACATTTTTACTTTGGTCTGATCATGTCAGGTTTTTTCTTTCTTTGTAATTTGTTCTTGTTTTTGTTATAAAAAGATTATGAAACAGTAAACATAGTTTTCTCCTTTGTTTGCTTTTCTATTTGTTTTCTAATATTTAAGCCCTATATGAAAACACTACTTACTGTAGCAACCACAACTGCTACTGCAGTAGTGAACATGTCATGGTAGAATTAGAACTCTACTTAGTATCCAAAGTTAGCAGCCACTAAAAGGGAATATTCTCGCATCTTTTATTGTTTTCTGGGGCTCATTATTTCTGCTGATCATGCTTCAGGATCACTGCATTCAGCCTCCTGATCCAAGATCCCCTAGCCTAAGCAGAAGCAAAGAGTGCCTGTGTTCTGGGCAGCTTGAGAGCAAACAGCTTCTTCTGACCTAAGTGCTGTCCCCACTGAATGTTACATGACAGCCTAATCGCTGTGCGGGTAAGGTTTCTTACCTTGGGAAAGACAACAATACTCTTGGATGTGGGTCCCATTTTCGTCTTAAGAACCTGCCACTGAAAGGCCCTGAAACATTAGAACTTGAATATAAGCAGGTAATGTAATTGTTTACGGCAGGTGAGAATTTTTATTGCAGGTTGAAGCTCTTTGTCTCCCCTAACTATTGGATCATTCTGTCTTTACAATTTTAGAACTAATTGCAGTAGGGCAAGGAGCTAAGAACCTTCCAGATGTGGTAATTTCTTCTGATGCTCTGCATAATCTAATTCCCGAAGTTTGTTAAATTTTGGAGGAGAACAAAAAAACTGTTTTGTATGTGGAAGCAAACTCCAAATATAGGTATCTTATTGAATGACGTTTTATGTTCACAGTTTTGAGAAGGCAGAAATGAATACCCCCTTCTCTTGTGATATTACCTGCTTTAATGGGTCTGATGATATACCACATGATTTACAAGGTACTTTGCTTAAATGATTTTCCTCTTATACTTACATATTTTCCTGTTGAATTGCATCAGTTCATGAAGTTTTGTAGACTCTTTTGTCTTCCTCTTAAATGAAATAAATCAACAGAGCACTCTCAATGTGAGAACTAAACAACTGATATGAGATTTAAAATAATTATTAAATAATAATTTTGTAATAGTTATGTAAAGTTGTCACAATAATTGACATTTCTCTGACACTTTAAATATCTTTTTCAGCTTGGCAAGAACTAACGAGTGGAGATACAGCCTTTTACAAGCTTCCTGGGGGCCACTTTTATCTGCTGGAACCCTCTAATAAAATTTTCTTGACAAAACACATAACAAGATGCATAGAAAATGCTGGTCTATGAGTATTTCCCTCAATTTTAATAGCAGAAGGTGTACTATTAGTCCACAGCACTTCATAAGTAGTCATTCAGTTGTTCTGTTCCTCCTCTGTAGTCCTTTAAGTGAGGGAGTTTTCCTGGATGTTCTTGAAAATAAACGTTGGCTTTGGGTCTTAAAAAAATGGTTTCATCTTTTCCCTCTTCTCATCTTGCACATGCACAAACTCTTCACTTCATTCCACGGCCTCATTTGCAAAAAATGACAGCTATGTTATTTTACTTCTAGAACTTTTGTTTGCCTGCTCCTGTAAAAATGCTAAATACAATTTAGTACCCACAAAAATCCACAATTCTTATAGAAAGCTTGATTTATTAGGTTCAAATCTGTTCAAAATAACATACAATCTAAAAACAGAGTATGTATGTAAATATGCTTCACAGTCAAACAGTTCATGCTTAAAAGATACTACTGTCAGACTACACAATAAGGAGTTAGTATTGCAGTGTTCCAAACAGAGTTAGTTCATTAGCTACTGAAGAGTTAATCATTAGTGGGAATTATTTTGCGTATTCTAGATCCCATATTTTTCTACCATTGCTTTTGCTTTAGAGATATAGGCATTCATGGCATCCTCCTTTGATAAACCTGCAAAGGAAAGTAGAGTTGTTATCTTTCCTCATTTGTCATCCTATAAATATGACTGGGTGATATAAATTTAATTGGTGTAACACCTTTTTTCAGGTTCCATGCCTCCCATTTGGCTTTGCCTTTCAAATCTAGCATTCCTGGGCATTCTGCCAAAATAAACACATAACTTTGATTATCGTACAGATTTACATAACATTAGCTTGACTTCATCAAGAGAAGGGAGTAAATGTGAACTACATATAGGAATACCAATATTAATATCTCCAACAGTAGCCTGTTTGTAGAATCCATATAGTTCCTTCAGTTCTTCATCAGTTGGTCTTGTTTTTAATTTTTTTACATCTTCTGCAGCACCATCAAAATCATCCTGATGAAAGAATAGAAAGTGTTGGTTTTCCTCTCAAGGGGTGTGCTTAAAACATGAGGTATAGGACACGCAGTAGTATCATTACATAGTCTCAATTACTCACTTGGGTTTAGTGGTAAGTCTAGGCATTTGCCCACGAAAGAAGCACAATATAACCATACATAGTTAGAAAGGGAACTAGGTGATAGGGTCAGTATGGCTAAGATAAATAAACCGTTTTACATCTAAACACTTGGATCTATTACAGACTGTCTAGTGTCAGGATAACTCCAGATATATTCATGCAAGCAGCCTCTGCAGTTTATGTAGTGTACATCTTTCACAGTCACACTGGGGGTATAAAGGCATTCATTGAACTTTACACCCCAGCAGTAATCTCTAAATTCTTTTGGCCCTGCCTGCATAGCATTAACTGGAGTGGTGGAGCTCAAATACCCTTGAAGGGGCATTGCCCACTTCACCCTTCACTTCCACTGCTCTGCTGACAGGTGATGAACAGCTGGCACAGAGGCACTCACAGGGATGAGCAGTGCTACTGCCAGCACCACCTTCCACGCCCAGCTCCCAAACACAGTGCAGCACAAGACTGCAGTGTAAAATTACTCCTTTCATCATCACGCATCACACACATCAACCTAAGGCTATAGGCATTCTCTCTATATGTAGGTCTCAGGCTAGAGTTTGGAGTTCTGTTTCATGCTCAGGACATTTCAGAGAGAGAGTTTACATACAGTGACCACAGACCCATAAGGTCACTGCACGACTCTAATGCAAAAAGATGCAGGCACTTTAATGTGCTGTATGCTGGTTTCAATAATTATTTTAGCTCTTAAGTTGGATCTGCATTTGCAGAAGCACAGTGTATCCTGCAAGATGTGCTATCATGCAGACACACATATGTAAAAAACCAGCTTAAAACTTGGTCTTAAAATTAGCAACATATTCAACATCAATTTCAGCATGAGTGCTGTGGCTCTGTTTCAATCGCTGAGATCCTAGCATTAGCTCAGAAGTCTGTACTGTGCTTCTTTAGACCACTTTTCCCTTTACTTATGGGAAAGTTTTGGGTTTTTTTTAAATAAGAAAACCTAATGCATGTTTTTCTTCTTAATTGATGCCTTTCTCCTCGGCAAGTGACTGTGCTGAGTGGATCAAGTGATAGAAAGAATCAAGTATGAATGGAAGGTGGGTTCACTACAGCATTCCATATTTAAACAGAGAGAAAGTACAAGAGAAAGGTAATTTCTGTTTTTAAATGTAAGAAGGAAAAATGAGAAATAATTTAATTAGAGAGTGATGCTCAAGCACCTTTCTTCACAGAAAGGTTCCTTCATGGAATCACAAAATTCATTGATGTAAGGACACATCAGCTGGTGGCTGCATCAAGGCAGGAGTAGCAGGTGAAATCGGTAAGAACAGGTAACTAAGTGCACTGCAGCTGTCTGCACAGAAACCTGACCACTCTCCCAACAAATGAGTCACCTCTGCCTCCTGAGATGGAATTCACTTTTTTTTTTATTTTATTTTGGTACAGAAATCCAGTTTGGCAAGTGAGGTTCCCCTCCAGATACAAACTTCTGGGGAATTTCTAATTTTTTTGCAAATTTTTCAATTGCTATCTGAAATCCACAAAGGGAAAGCGCAAGTCTTCTAAGAAGAAAAGTGCTTGCCACAGGAGGATGTATATCTGTAACACCAGAGTTATGACAAGGAGCAGCAAACAGAGAGGTGAATTTAAAAGGGACGTTTTAAAAAAATCATGATGTATGATTAAAAGAGTGTTCCAGCAAAGGAATGCTTCCTGGAAAACAGCAATTAATAATATCTTGAATCTTCTTTAAACTGTAGCTATAAATTCACAAAATATTACATGGGAAGGGTTCATGATGATAATAGACATCTCTAGCTTTGTCAGTTTGTAGCAACCTTAAAAATGCAATGGAAGGAAAGGACAAAAATGCAGATGCCTTTTAACAAATAATCTTCCAACTCAGCAAGAACATCAGTCTTTGCACAACTGGCAAGCAGGAGTTTCTGGGACATTCCCACCAAGGCCTCCCAGAATGAAATGCCCAGTAGTGGAGGCAGGAATACAGAAAACAGCTGGTGTGTTAAAACTGAAAAAGACTGTTCTAAGCTTGAAAAATGCTGCTGTTCTATTTTGAATGCAAGAATCCTTCTGAGAACTATCCAGATTCCAAGTGCCATTTGCCTGCTTAAAATTCTGAAACTCGATCATTCAATAAAGTATATGATTTGGCAAAGTTTCCACAATAAATTCTAAACCACATCACTTCCAAATCATATTCTTAAATCTAAAATGTGTAGACTGAAACCATGTAACTACTTATGCAGTTTGTTCCTGTTTTAATAAAATAAAATAAATAAAAATAATTCTCAATATTACAAAAATGCAATTATACCATAGAATCATAGAAAAACATGAAGCTTTAAGTACAACTTTTTGTGTCTGATTTCTTTTAAGAACTAAAGACTGAAACCAACTGAGTATTTGGAAGCACTGCAAGACAAATACAGGATTTTTCTAGTATAAAAAACTAAAAGGCTCAGAATATGTTTATATGTTATGTACATATGTTATATATAATTTAGATAAACCAAAATCATGTGCTGTAGACTACATATAAAAGCTAAATCAATAATGTTGAAACGACCTTACAGCAACCCTTCTCAGCATCGTTTTTGTAATACTAATATGGGCTCGGCATCTGTCAGCAGATGGTGAGGAATTGTATAGTCCATCACTTGTTGCTTTTCAGTTTTATTGCACATGCGTTTTTACTCTCTCTTTTCTATTACTATTATCGCAGCATTATATTTTAATTAGTTTTAATTATTAAACTCTTCTTATCTCAACCCATGAGGGTCTATTCCCCCCTCTCCCTTCACCCCTCCGATTCTCCTCCCCATCCCCCCGTGGGAGAAAGGGGTGTGAACGAGTGGGTGCATGGTACTTATTTGCTGGCTGGGCTTAAACCACAACAGTTTCGCAGTAAGAATGAACCAGAAGCACTGTTAGATTGTGCAAGACAAAAGATTAAAAAAAAAATAAAGGAGCCCATAAAGTTAAGAACCTTATCTTCATATAATTTTATTCTATATGCATCTATAGGCAAGTATCACAAGATACTGTTTAAAAACGTGCAAGCGCATATCTTGCAGAGCAAAACTTGCAGAAATGAAATACAAATACTAAATATTTCCTTCTTCGTCATCCTCTAGCCAATCATTGTGCACCGACTGTTGCTTGGGATTTTCCTGCTTACACAACATGCTTATAAGCAGCTTATAAAAATATAATTTCATTTTAATCACAAGCCGATAAAAGTCCCTTTAACTCCTCAGATTAAAAGCATAACAATCTATAGACATAAACATACACACATGCACTAGGGATAAATGCACAAATTATCAGACTATTGCATTTAGCTCTTTCTAATTGTGATTTATAGCTCATTGCTTAATCATAAAGCTAGTGAACTCCTTTTCTAGCGTGAATTCAGGGCAGAATAAAACAGACGATAATTTTGGTGATTGTTAATTAAACAGAGGTGGTGTTTGGGATTTGGCAATTCTGACCCACTGAAGAAATAGGTTTCTTCTTAGCTGTAACACACCACAATGAAACCTCTGTGCTATTCAATGTAATTGCAGCTCAGAAGCAAACTGCTGAACTACTGGCAATGCAGTCCCTGCATCTAGGTCAGAACATTGTGTTGCTCACTCTGCAAACCAACCACGATGAGACAGATATTATGATGAGACCGGAATAAAAGGGCTTGCAAATCTTGTAGTGAAAGGGATAATAGGAAAGCCTCACGAAGAAAAACAGCCTAATCCATTAGGGCATGGGCAAGACAAGGAAAGCATTCATAGTTTCTCACAAATGCAGGAGGCTAAAAGCCAGCAATGAAGGTAATTTCCTCAAGAACTATTTCAAGCCATAGTCAGAGAGAAGGTAGAGGGAAGCTCTCTCTAGATAGAGGGTAGAAAGTAGTTTTCCTATGAAAACACAAACTCGTAAAAATGTACCACTCCAAAGATGCATATAGCCTAAAAAAATACACATAACTAGCTTAAAAATTCTTCATGCTTCCCAAAGACACATATACCGCTGCCTCAGTGTTAGAGGTTTGCCTCCTTTTAGAGCCCGAAGTACCTAAAAACGTAAGTATGTGCCTGCCTTTCAATGCCTAACCCTGTTCTAGCAAACTCAGATGCACAAGTAAAGAAAAATAATTCACATGTGCTCTAAACAGGTAAGGCTCCAAAAAAATTATATGGCCTATGAATAGTACAAAATAACCAGCATGTTTCTCACCCTCCACTTGTGGAAAGTAATGCATTATTTAACCCGCAAGGGTTTAGGCAAATTTCCCTTGCTGCAAGGCAACCTTGATTTTGCAGTACTAATCCTTATGCTGAAGAAATACCGCCGTCTCCAACACGGCATTGTGCAGATGGACAGGCATCCCTCCCCTCGCCTCTCGGTCTCACCCGATGCAGAACTGCTTACCTGGAGAGTCATGATGCTGCGAGGATGGATGCCCGGGGAGCGGCCTCCTGCCTCCGCCTCTGCCGGCGGGCTCCCGGGGCGCGGGGGCGGGCGCTGGGAAGGTCCCGGTGGCGCTGGGAGGGTCCCGGTGGCGCTGGGAGGGTCCCGGTGACCTCAGCTCGCTCCCGCAACACGGCCGCGCCGGGCAGGACATGGGCTCGCTCCCGCTGCGCCTCCCGGGACCTGCCGGGACCACCGAGCGGCGACCGATGGCGCTGGAGAGGCGGCGCGGGCAGCGAGCATGAAGCCCGCAGGCGTTTCCGTACCCCCGAGGATTAGGCCACCAGGCTGAGGGCAGTGATCCGGCAGGATTCACAAGCCATTTGTTTGCAAAAGAAATCTCCTGAGCGACTTGAAGTGCAGCCAGCCCCGCCACTGCTGCCGGCCCCTCTGCTGCAGCCCCTGCCCGCGCCCGCCGCCACCGCGCAGCGCACAGCTCGGCCGGGGACAGCGCAACGCGCGGGTCACACAGCTCGGCCGGGGACAGCGCAACGCGCGGGTCACACAGCTCGGCCGGGGACAGCACCGCAACGCGCGGGTCACACAGCTCGGCCGGGGACAACACCGCAACGCGCGGGTCACACAGCTCGGCCGGGGACAACACCGCAACGCGCGGGTCACACAGCTCGGCCGGGGACAACACCGCAACGCGCGGGTCATCCCGGGGACACTCACACAGGCAAAGTACCTCGTGAATGCTGGCTTTTAATTTGTTCCACGGACTACAGAATGGAAAGAATAGTAATTGATAAACTAGCCTTCAACTGTAGCCACTGGAGGAAAAAAAAAATCCATCCCTGCTTATCTATCGTATCCATTAATAAATTATTTAGCATGCCTCTATATTATTCATATATATTCATATATATTATTCATGCCTCTATACATTTATGTTCACCATTTCCTGAGCATAGTTTGATCATATATATATCATATACTATACACTTCTGCTTTTTTAACACAGACTTCCATAAAACCACAGGAAAAAAAGCGTTTCCTTTCAAATTAAGTTCCCGTTAAATTAAGCCAGGACTAAAAAAGAAAACAAGTAAATTTCAGTAAATAAAATACTTTTAAAAAATTTTGGCAGCAACCCTGAAGCTCCGAAGCCCTTACTGCTGCTGGGGCAGCTCTGCTCCTTCAGGCCGGGGGGGCTGCGCGCGACCAGGTGAGTGCAGAGACTGAATGTGTCTGTCAGGGTTTGTCAATGGCTCGGGGCGGACTGCGGGGAACCCCGAACGCCACCAATCCTGCCTTGTCACCCTGCGGTACAGAACACCCTGCGCCGCCACAGCGTGTGGCACATGGCCCCGCAGCGGGGCTGTGACGCGGCCGGAGCCTTGGCCGCGGTGCCGCTGACACACACACAGCAGCTGTGCCATCGCCCTTGGACCAGCTGTGGGGAGCCTTCAAATCGCGGGCACGCCACAGCCACACCG
>VWZG01006846.1:26718-48136 GCA_013396735.1 Grallaria varia
GGGGACGGCCGCAGCCCCGTCCCCGCGTTGCAGCGCGGCCTGCGGGGCCGTGCTCTGAGCCGCGTTTGTCCCCGGCAGGAGCGGGAGCTGCTGCAGAGGGTTCCTGGCGGAGGCGAAGGGGGGCGGCCTTGCCCCGGATCTCGCTTCAGCAGGTGGCGAGGGGGTCGCGGCGGCGCTGCGAGGTGGAGGAGCTCAGCGTCGCTGGTTTGGTACTCGCTGCTCTGGTTCTTTATCACTGCACGCTTGGTCTCCATTCAGAACCCATTTTGAAACGAAAAATGTAATCTTTCAGCTGTGGAATCCTTCACGTTTTGCTCCTTTCTCATTCACGAGTCTGTTGCTGACTTTGCTTTATACCCCCTGTAAAAGGTCATCAGGGCATCCTTAACTGAAAGCTTTTAAAAATAAATAACCCAGAGCTACGGTTTTTTTAAGCTGTCATAAGCTTTCATTTCTAACGCGGACACATTTAAGATTTCTAGTGGTCACTTCCATTTTTCGGTTGTTTCCACGTTTTGGTTGTTGCCACTGTGATGATAAGCAAGAGGGATTAGATAACTACATCAGTGACGGCCCCATAAAGGACTAATAGGGTAAGTCGTCAGACCTTCTATCTTATATCCCAGATGCAGCCAGGCTGTGTTCGGGAGCTGAGGGGAATGGCAGCCAAATGGTCTCTCCAGTTCCCAACAGCAGGGCTGGAGGGACCACCCCTGGGGTGGCCCAGAGCCTTTCATAGGGTTCACAGCGTCAATTAATAAGAGTCTGCAGATTTCTATCATGCCTTCCACATGCAGAAAAACACAAAGGTGTGGAGTAAAGACTGAAAAGACAAATTTCTAAAAAAATCCTAAATAAATTTTGGACGACCTTGGAGCTTGTTTCACAGTGCAATTCAGCTTTTTTTTTTTCTTTTTTTTTCTTCTCATGGCACGGGGGACAATGCAGCTGTGCAACAGCAAAAGTGGAATGGCCCTTCAACCAGTGACTTTGGGAGTGGGGGTTGTTTGGTTGGGTTTTTTTTTTGTTTTTTACTTCTGTAATACCTCCAGCTGAATTTATTCAGCTTCAGAAGGGTCTCTTGTCACTTCTGTTGCCTTGCTGTCTGGCCTAGTTTTTTATTTTTTTAAAGCAGTACAGCACCTGGCTTGTGAAAGATGTGTGAAGGATTTGCACTGAGCTACTGTGAGGAGGGTGATAGTTCCCAGTATCACTTTGACATGTTTATTTTCTGCATTCCCAAAAGAAGCTTGTGGTAATGATGTCAACAGCAAACAGTACAGTATTTGAACTATATCTTTCATATCTTTCTTCCATATCTTTCTTCCCTAGAGTGACAAAACACGGAACCTCAGAATGTCTGTAATTCAGCAAGGGACAGCAACGCTTCGTAAAGCAAAGAAAATCAACGTAAAAACATGTCTAGATAACCCCTTTGTTTTTCAATGGAAAACGATAGATGGAGAAGATATGCATTTTATACTACAGACCTTAGAAGAAAGGATGAAACACATTGGACTTAAAAAGATTGAGAGTCCAAGAAAGAAAAAACGTTCCCTTACAAAAAAACAAATGGAAAAAAAGTGTGATGCTAGCACCAATGAACTCCCTAAAGAAGAGGAAACACAAAGCCATCAGCAAAAATCAGGATGGACTGACATAAGTATCAGAAGACAGCTTGCTATTGGAGTTAATGAAGTTACAAAAGCTTTGGAAAAAAATGAACTACTTCTCTTGCTGGTGTGCAAGTCTGCAAAACCTGCCATGATCACATCGCATCTCATTGAGCTGAGTGCAAGTCGAGCCACGCCAGCAGGCCAAGTTCCCCGGCTCAGCGAAACAGTCGCGCCACTTCTTGGCTTAGCATCCATTTTAGCACTAGGCTTCAAAAAGCAGTCCGATAAATTTACTGAAATAATAGAATCCATAATTCCAAAGATACCTGCATTGGAAGTGCCATGGTTTCAGTACAGAGCTGAAGAATCTGTGGCTTATGCAGATACAGATTCTTCAGAGAACGAGGAACCCAGTGAGCTTGTAGAGGCCCTGGGGGATGAGCTCGCAAGCCAGAAGCAGAAGCGTACAGAAAGCAATCAGCCTGATCTTTCAAATGTAATTCTGCAGCCTTTGAAAATCAAGAAACTTGTCCCAAATCCCAATAAGATAAAGAAACCACCTCGCAAAAAGAAAAAAGCTTTTTCAGCATAACTGATTTTGGTTTGGTTCTATTAAACTGATTTCTTAAATGCAGAATGGAGTAGTTTTAACTAAACAATTTTTTTAGACTTTATGCTGTAAAGCTCTTGAATACAAGGTGAACTTTATGTTGCATTCAGTTGAGGTACTTTTTGCTTAAATAAAGAATATTGCTCAGACTTGAATGTTACCCTTTACCTAGGGGTAAGTATTTCATTTGCAGTTGGCAATCAGAGTTAAAGTCAGTAATAAACATGCCGAAGTAATTTTAAGAGATAATTAATACATCTTTGGAATGAATGCAAAGCATTAAATGAACTTTGTATGTTTACACAGATAAACATGCTTTAAGCAAAACAGATTTAAGTATAATTACTCAAACAAATCAATACCAAAAGTGAAAGTTTATTTAAACAAAGGTCCATGCCAGTATAAGTCTTTTAAAGCTGGTTTCAAGTAAACAGCTGTAACAGCACAGGCAGACTTCCCTTTTTGAACGCTACTGTAGCTTGTTCTGCTGAACAATAAACTTGTTTTGGTCACAAATGTATGTAGACTTGGGTTCCACCTGAAACCTCCCATATGGTATGCTGGAGGAAAAGCTTTATTTTCAAATACAAAACCAAATTACTACCACTGCAGTATGAAAAAAAACCCATTATTAACTCATATCCTGTGAGAAAATGCAAACCTAAACTCAATTAGATTTTTAAATGAAGTCTAAAATTGTTTCCCAGGAAATTGAGATAAGTCATACACTGTTGTATATAAAATAGATGAGAGCTATAACCACTACAAGACTGAAAACACGCCATGTAACTTTTGAGTTTCCTTTAGTTTTACTGGGCACTATGAAGACTTTCCCTAATGAGACAGTTGTGTTGTAGGAAGGTAGGGGAATATTGCTGCAGTTCAGACAATCAACAGCCTAGGAATTTACTTGTAAAAGCATAAAATACCTTAACTGAGTTACTTTATAGTTCCTTCAATGTGGAATTTACATGTAGTTTTCAGAGATTTGCTGATCCAGACTCTAATGCTATCCGATAGCTCATCTGTATTTTGGATTTATTTAGAAATTACTTAAGTTCATGATACCAACTACGAAGGTAGGCAGTGGCAATGATTCTGTAGTCATGATGCTCCTTGACGTTTAAACAAAACATTTAATGCTAAAATTTTTGTCCTTGTCTGACGGTGGCAAAAGAGGCAAGGTTTTTTTGCCTTGCTTCGTAGTCCTTCGTACATGTCCTTTGTTCTGGCTTTTTGGATGCATAAAACTTTGAAGGCATGCCAGCATTAGTGTATTTCATTCCCAGGCTGGTAACCATAACATAGAAGTCTTGGCATTTACACAGAGCGTAAGGATTACCTTTGGTAAAGAACATAAGCACAGCAATCATCTTTCAAGCACTTTGCTGCCTGCCAAGATCTATCTTTGTCTCCAAGGATTTGTGTCCCCTCTGCAGATAAGAAGTTACCTTGGGAAGTAAATTACAGATGTTTAAGAAGCCATGTGGGAAAGGTGGTGGAGCGAGCCTTACATTTGCCAATTTTTGTGCAAACACCTATTAGGTTTTGGGGAGCCTAATTTTCATAGCAAGCCTAATGCACACAGGTTCAACTAAGTTGGGAAACAATGGAAGAGCCTCCCCTACAGAGTTGCCAACAGTGGCCCCCACATGGATATTCACCTTTTGTTAAGTACCTGCTTGGGAAGTGGAAGGTCACTTCCCAAGTAACTGTCTTATTGTGTGGGCGTAGGCTGAGACACTTTTATGATTCATGTCCTCTTGATGCTGTGATACTTCAGCAAAGCACTGGAGGTGAAGAACACTCAACAGGGACAGAAGAGACCATGCTGGATTACACAGCTGTTGAGTAACACACAGGTTCACGAAGAGAACTCTCCATGAACTGGGATCAGATGCCTGCTGTCCTCATGCTCTCTGACCAGTAACTTTTCTCTGTTACAGTGCTGCACAGCTTCTACAGGAGCATGACTCTGCCTTCCTTCTCCTCAGTTAACGTGGAAAGTGAGCCAGAAAACAAGATAGAGGTTTACTCCTTGGATTCAATAGCAAACACTATTTTACCAGAACAGAGCAGAGGAATGGCCACACTCCTTTCTTCACCTGCCCTGTCCTGAAGATTTGGGCAGAAAGCCAGGCTGCAGGAACCCCAGGTTCAAGTCTGTCTTCTACCTGGACATAATTGGTCCCATCATGGCCTAGGTTTTACAAACAACAATATTTGGGAGGATTTGTCTTCCAATTTCAGAGAAGAGAGGAGAAAACATATGCCTAACATTTCTTCCACATGCATTTTTTTGTGGGGAAGGAAGGCAGAGAACATGAGCATATGTTCCACCTGGCATTCAAGACCACCCATATGGCTTAGGGACAGCTAGGCCGTGATTGTTTCTTAGCAAGGAAGTCCCCTGGCCATAAGGATAGAGCTTACCCTGCTGTCCCACCTCATGTTCGGCAGCCCTGAGCGAGGATTGCCAAGGCTCTGCCCTAAGAACCAAAGCAGAACACACTGAACCCTTTGGTGAACCTCGTCATCCCAGTGGGCACCAATGAGAATGCCCTGCCAGGGGGGCACCTTCCTGTCTTCTGGGAGTTAAAAACTCAAGTTTTCAATGGAGTTGAGATTAAATTCTTCTTGTTACCTCAGATATCACTACCATCGATTACATTTTCAGGCACTTAATTCTGTTCAGGCCTCACAGAGAGAGTCCAAGCTCCCTCTGCACCATCTGTTGTGACCTCTACCAGCAGACAGGTATAGAGTGGCCAGAGATGTAACGCCCAACTGCACCATTAGATGTCTTTTGAAGTCCTTTTAAATTCACAAGGTCCCAAGCTGGTGCACACCCAGGGGTCAGAAAAACCACATTCAGTCCCTTCCTTTGTTTGAAGGAGGTCGAATGTTTTAATCACAAAGCTATAATGCAACAAGGGAAAGTATTTCTCATGTTTCTAGGGCAGAATCCTCTCACCACAATTCAACAAGAAAAAAGAAGCTAAAACACAAACCATTCACACACTGGAAAAGGAGTGGGAAGAAAATAAAACTCCACTGCTACAAGGAGGTGGGTAGGGCTACTAGTTATGAAGAACAGACCAATTTATCTTCATGTACAGAATTAAACTTTCAGCAAAATCTGCTGTCAGAATTACAGGCATGTTTAAAAGGAAAGTTAGACATTTGCATTTCATGAGATATTCAAGTCACATTCAAAAGATGCTCACAGCACAGAGGCTTCACTACCACAATTTGGCACTTTCTGCTAGAACAGTTTCTTAATGCAGATTTTTTCAGTGCTCTCATTACTGCAGCATCCATGAGCTGAAAGAACTGCTATCGTATCTAGCCATGACGCTATGCTGGAATGCATATAAAGTGCTTCAGAAGCCACTCCCATTGCTGAGCATTCATAAGGGAATTAAAACAGCTCCACCCAACAACAACGATCAGCCCTCCTACATTTCAGGAAGCACAGTAAAGAGACTTCCAAGGACTGAGGGCAGAGCATTTCTCTTCTGCTTACCAGCCACATATATAGCAAAACTTCTTGTTCCAAATTCAGGATAAAAACACTACCAGGAACAATTTATGAGTACATATTTACACAAAATACTTTTCATTAGAATTACAGACTTCATAGGAAATCAAAGTAGACAAAGGAATATGTGCAATTTCGCAGAAGCGCTGAAAACATTCAAACTATAAACATCCTGATAGCACTACTAAAATGCTTAGTTTTACACACAGGCTGATGTTATTCTACTGAGGAAAAACTAAGGTTTTGTGCCACAACTGTAAATTAAGTACAGTAATCATTCCAGCAACATAGATAACACCTGCACTGAACAGTGCGATACTGTTAAATCAATCCACTGATCTATTGAAGATCAAAGTACAAATCTGTATTTTTTATTGATTTGGCAGCATTGCTTATGGAGAAACAAATGCACTAGTTAAACCAGTACATTGTCATACTGCTCCAGTTACAAAAACATCCAGGACTTTCATAGAGCTACAAACATATCGTACTTCTTGATTTTCCCCCAAATGATGATATCCACGTGAAGTAAATAAGCAAAGATACTCAAGTTTGTATCCTTCATTCTGTTACACCGACAAACATACACCACCACTTAATAAATAGAAATGCAGCAGTTCATCCACATAATAGCAAATATTTTTGTACCCTAATCCACCACTGAAGTTCAGTTTGTACAAAACAGTCTTTTCTACAGAGTGGAAAAAAATACCTTCTTCTTTCTCATCAAGGTGCAAGCTAAGCTTTGAAACTTAAATGAATGTGCTTTTTATTCTTTTCATGGACAATAGAAGAATTTCATGGGCTTTCTGTTCTATCTGAAAATGCATAAATTTGGTCACATGTGGATGTTTTCATTGTTCAGATTTAAGGGACTACTTCAGTATCACTGACATTGTGCTTTTACTCCTCTTGAACAAGACTGTTCCAAGAGTTATGTAGATCAAACTAACTCAGAATGATGACCTCAGAATTCTAGAAACGTGTCCTCATTGTAATACAAGACCAACCTAAATAGGAAGAAGAAAAATATAGTATTTTAGTTCAAGTATGGCAATGAATAAAACATCAATAATTTCCTGCAAGTCAATTATGGATCATAAATAGGGCCAATTAAAGAAGTTCTTTTAAAACTTCAGCCCATTTTTGGCCAGTGTAGATTAATGTATGATTACACCTAGCTGAATTCAAAAACTCTTTTTTCTCCCTTACCTTTTCAGATTCCATGCCCGGACACCTCCAGTTGTACAAATAATACTGCAAATTTCCGTCTCCAATCCCAAACTTGAGTTTTTCCAGGAATGTTTTGTTTTCCATTAAGTCTAGTGCATTGAACACATCAAATCCTTTCTGGCAAGAGCAAAACATTTTTTAAATTTTACTTTTTTAAAGTCTCAAATGACACTTTATACAGTGGCATACAATATCCAAGAGACTTGGCTAATTAAAAGGAAAAAAAGACAATGGAATAAATCTTGCCTTTTAATTAGGTAACACACACAAAGACATATTCCCAATAAAAAGTGAAGTATAATGCACAGCTTTGCTTGAAGTTTATCTCCAAAAGGGTACAAATTTTAATGCTACTTTCAGGGACTAAGGTCTGAAAAGTCCTCATAGTTTTGTGATTTAGTCTTTTTCTGAAATGCCATTGTCTTTAGAACTCAAGTCTTTCATCTGATTCTCCCTCCCCTACTCATGCACCCTCTACCAACTCCTCTTTTCATAAACCTCCCAAATTCACCAGAGAGCCATTTTTTCTCTCAGAAGAGCCACATGGCCAAATCAGACTCAGTTTTGCGCAGCAACACAAACATACTCAAATTCTAACTCACTGTGAACTCTTAACAAGCAATATAAACCCAAGTTAAGCCATCACAGCGTCAATCATCATGTATGGATAGCTAAATTTGCTTGGGGGCGTAGATATAAAAGTCCATTTATATGCAATAATGGGTCCATTTATATGCAAGAGGGTGTGATCTAAGATCTTGGAGTCTTAACAGCCCAAAGCTAGCACACCAGCAGGACATGATATACTCTCAAGACAAAAGTAAGTTACAAGACAATAATGCTCAATTACTTAAGCACAAGGAGATGGGGTAAGGAACATTCTTTGCTCAGTATAAAAATCAGATTTTTTTTTCCCTTTAAATAAGCATCCCATAAAAAAAGAGGGATAAAGAAAAAGAGCATTTTAAATTCTACATCAGGACTATTCAAAAGAAAGTCAAAGCACAGACAGAGATTTTAGTAAGGTTTCCCACTACCTTGCACAAAGATCATTCTGTGTGCAGATGAAGCTATGCTAAGTTAAATGTGCTGTGAAAGCCATATAGAAACAAGACAAATATGGTGGCGATGATTTGACACTCGGCATTGCAAGTAAACTCTGAAATATTCCAAGTTAATAATAGACAGTAACAGAAATCTCAGAAGGCAGGAAGGGAAGCAGGGGAGAATGGGGCCACACTCTAGGTACAGACACACTAAGCTCTGCAATTAAGCACTCAAAATTCAAATAAATTATGAATTCTACAGATGTAGTTCTAATTCACTATCTAAACATTAGCAGATTAGTTGGAATTTAGTATCTTATGATAAGTATAAAAAGGTTCCTGTTCAAAGATACTTTCTCCAAGAGCTCTGACAAACCATTGAAGCAGACTTAGAAGTGAAATTCTCCTGTTTCTAAGTTCTCTCCTGTTTCTCCTCTAGAAACTTAGTATCATCTTCAACAATAAAATACACAGGGGTTTGGGGAGATTATCCTGATGCAAAATCACACTTTCCCCATGCAGAATGCATAAAAATCTAAGTGAATAACTCCACATTCTGGGTTTTGCTTTGAAGGTCAGGTGTTTTGTCCTATAATTGCCAAGATTTTACTACAATTGGTTCTAAGCTAATTTTATATAGTGTGCTATGAAGATAAAAATCAACATTAAACTGGCATATAAACCCTGAAAGCTATTTGCTGAGTTAAATTTGTACCTCCAAAACCCATTATTTAAAGTGCAGAAAGGACTGGTGCACGTTGTCCCCAGCCCAGAGCCAGACACCCTCACTGGCAAAGGCTTGCTCCTTTCCTACAGGATGGGGAGAAGAGAGAAGGAAGGCAAGATGTCTTGTGAATAGAAATAATGACAGTTAAATAGAAAAAGCAAAATCGCAGGCACAAGCAAAGCAAAAAGAAGAATTCATTCCCTACTTCCCATCAGCAGGCAGATGTCAAGCCGCTTCCTGGAATGCAAGATCTCAGCATTCATAATGATTGTTAGGGAAGATAAATGCTACCACCAGTAGTATTCTCCCCTTCCTTCCTTTGGCCCTCACTGTGGAGCAGAACATCATATGGTGTGGAATACCCCTTTAGTCAGCTGGAGTCAACTGTCCTGGCTGTGTCCCAGCTTCTTGCCCACCCTCAGTGTACTTGTGGTGGGGGAAAGAGAGAAAGCCTCGAGGGTGTGCAATCACTGTTCAGTAGCAGCCAAAACACTGGTGTGTTATCAGCCCTGCTTCAGTCGCAGGGTGCAGCACCATATGGCCTGCTAGGAAGAAAGTTAACTCCATCCCAACCACACTCTATGTTTGTAAACAAAAAGCTGTGAATAGGACTGCATTTATAATTTCTCTTTCCTTACCACACCTTTCCTCATGTAAAACTCAAGTGCCAGATCTACAAATGTAATTAGGCATCTAATGGTGCAGACAGGCCCAGCAGGTACTTTAAAACTCCACAGGTGTCTAAATCCCGTTATTTAATGGGATTTATATATATTGTAACTATATTATGATCCACTCAAAATAAAATAATCACACGACACATTCAGAGAGAAATGTACACAGGGGAAGGTGTAAATCCTGGTAGTTACTGGTCTAACTGCATCCAAACCTGTTCCATCTGTGGCCTAGTGAATGGCCAGACACTCAGATCCCTACGCGACACTTCAGATGGAGACCAACTGTTATTCCTTTCCCCACAGTGACTTTTAAGAATAAGTACCAGTGTTTTTAGCCACTTCTGAAAAATTATACTAGCCTCTCAAAGTCTGTCTCTGAACTTCCTTTTGTACCATTCTGGAGCCTGAATAATGTGGTTCTGTATTCCCCATGACTACCCAGGAGTTTTCCCTGACAAATAATTACTGAGCTACTTATAGGTCAAGAAGCCTCAGCAGGCTGTTCCTGTCAGATGACAGTTCAGCTGCAGTGCTGCACGAATGTGGCTGAAACAGACAAGTTGAAGACCATGGCTGCTTTCATGCAGCCTGGAGTTGTCTGACCATACACAACCTTTGCAGACCATCTCTGGCTTCATACAGGACCAACAAAGAAATCCTTGTGCCACATACTATGCTGATGGCTCTGAGCATGGTCGTTCTGAGCAGACACAGCATTGCTTGTGCTGGGCACTCACCTGCCAGGTGTAACACCACGAACAGTGTGGCAGCAACACTTCAGCTGGAGGGCACGAGAAGCAGAAAACATGCCTGTGCTCTGCAGCATGTTGGGAATGGTTGCTAGAATGGATGCCATGGACTGGATGGAGGCTGTGCACTGCTGTGAATTGCCCAGGGTAAACAAGTCTCTGAGCAATCATTCAGCGTGCTGGGACGTGCAACACCTGCGCAGCTCTGTACCACATGTGGCCACTGGTGTTAGCACTGTCCTCCCGTGAAACCCTGATGACTAAGAGCCAAGCATTAGTTTTTCATCAGACAGTACTAAACTCTTAAAATTCTTCTGCTTAAGAACTTCATCTATAGTCTTTTCCCTTCCATTCAACCAAACCATCTGTAAGTGTAATTCCATGCATGAAAGTATGCTTATAAAGGACAACATCACATCACCTACAAAGCTATAGAGGTAGCAATTAGTAACACAATAAAATGATAAAGCTCACATAAATAAACTTTTACATTTTTTAGAAATAAAAAATAATTTAAAATCCCAAAAATATATTTGATAGTAGTTATGAATTCATCTCCAAGGGAAATTATTTTAGTGATACTTTTCATTCTTCTCATACTTAGTGTCTGTGGTCATCAATGTACTCTTGGGTGTTTACACAGTTCAAGCTATTGCAAATGCTTGACCTTTATGCACTTGTCATTCTGTGGCATCTCTCAAAATGAAAAGAAAAAACAAGTACAGTGTATATTTTGATATACATATTGTATATGTCTCATCAACTGCACTCTGTGCTGTAGACAGTAAAACTGCAATGGCACGGATAAATTGCTGCCAGTTCTTACCTTGCCACCACTCCTACAAACACTTTTGTGAATGAAGCAGAAAAAACCCAACCTACAACTTACCAATTTGGCTATAATGAGTGCGTCATTCATTAAGTCCAAGAGGGGAGTCTCTGTATGAATATTGTAAAAGGAATAGGCAGCTTTGAGGCTTTTATGAACAGGATGATGCATCACTGTTGAAGGTAATGTGTAGAAACTCAGGAAGTCTGTTAAAATACCATTTGAACCCTACAAAAAAAAAAAAACAAACCCAAACCAAAAAACTTAATTAATAAGAAGTAACCACTCAGTTATTGGTTAGGCTAACATGGCAGTTCTACACAAGGTAGGTAATAAATCCAGCAAGGTTTGTGCACTCTAAGTATTATAGTATAAGAGCTGATCTTGGCTAAGATTTGACGAAACAAACATTTAGATTTTTCTAGTCTACTACACCACTAACATTTTGACAAGCAATTGTCAAAGCAGTACAGTTTGTTTCTCAAGCTTAGTCTGCTACAAACAAAGCTAACAAAGCACATTTCCAAAAAAAAAGGTACAGAAGTTTTTTTCCCAACTGAACTTATTTTTAATAAATTATTTTTAAAACATTAAGGATATTTTAAAAATCTGATGATGTTCATATTAAGGAATATTTTTCGTATGTTTCTAAAGACAGAAAAAAATACTGTGCTGGTGTGCAAAGCATATTTAAATCAACGCATGATTATTAATCAACAAGCACAACCAATTTCCTGGACAACAGTGCTAAATTACATTGAAATTCTAATAAAATCAGTAGTCATCAAGAAAGATGCTACAGAAATCTAAAGTATACTACATAAAACTTCTTAATATTTCATGCACCTAAGGAAGTTTAACCATCTTCAAGAATGTAGATTAGAAGGAAATGGAAAATAATTATTACATGGGTTATGACTAATATGCTGAGTACAAAAAACTACCCAGATTTTCTCTCCTGGTATCTCCAAGAAGATAAGCAAAGGAGACACACAAATGCTTGCTCTTGCTTGTTTCGGTTAATTTTGAATGACTAGTACCCTCTGTTTAGAGCTCAATGAAGGACCTCACATGGATCCTTAGATTAATAGTACTGCTACAGTAAAAAGTAAAACAGTTGAACCTATCACATACAGAAAAGCTATTGTCTTAGAGCAAGTACAAATTTTGCACTAGAGATAAACTAGCAAGTAACAGAAAAGTTAGGTCACTCACTGAATTCAGTAAGGATGATGAAAATATTAACTCAGAAATTCTACTGAGTATTTTAAGGTATTAGCTCCGCACATTACAAAGATGACTTAAAAGCCTGACGCTAACATCGTCAGGTCACACAGGTCTTAAGAAGATTTTAAGCACTAACAAACCTACATTTTCTGTAGTGAAAAATTAGTTCCAAGAGACAATGTAAAACAAGCAAGTGAAGACTCTGCTGTTAAGTTAGAATGGCACTGTCAATGTCACATTTATGCTGATCCTGGTGGTTGTGGACTCTCCTGCAGGCTCCAACTCACAAAGCCAGAAACCAACCCTGGGAGCAGAGTGGAGGGTAGGTTGGAAGACAGTGTGGAGAAAGAAGAAGGGACTATAAATCAGAATATGGAAAAGTCCAATGAGGACTAGACCCACTACAAAGTAAATAGAGAGCTAAACTTGGACAGTGACAACTGATGAGCAGGACCACTCATCTCCAGCAGCACTAAGTTCCCTAATTCAGCTGAGTCTCCTGCACAAATTCAGGCTGCAGTGTGGCAACACTGAGCTTCACAGTCTGCAGCTTCTGTGAGGAGCTGGTAGGTTTAAAGGATGTTACTGCTGGTAATTTTTAAATAACGTTATCACTATAAACAAAGTAATACATTATCTAAATATGATGTCTGTAACTGCTTTTGTATGGACTCCAAGGGAAGAGAGTATCTTTCTCTACTAGCTTTATTGCACCTATTCCAAACACGTCTGGGAGATTTCCAACCCAAATGCTAATCTCTTCCTGCATCTGTTTATTTTGAGAAGCATTATGACCAACCGTTAGGAGGGTGGAGGCGGTAGGGTGCATATATATATATAAAAATATATGCAAATTCATACTTACATATACACACATACTTTTACTGAAAACAACACTTTTAACTGAAGCAGATCATCAAAAACCATAATTTCCCCAAGAGGTGCATCTGAAGTTTGCTTTAAAAATAAAGACTTTTGTACTGGTGTATGGCAGAAATGTGTACACCTGAGAAAATGACAGTCATTCAAACCAAATGGTTATCTCAGTCACTGCATCATTTTTCCTTTTTTTCTAGAAAAGGAGGTTTGAAGACCATTGCTTATTATCATGTCATATCTCTGTGGAAAAAGAATCAAGAAATACAGATGGAAGAACTGACCTTAAAATACGTAAGGTTCTTTGCTGTAATCTTGCCAAGATAGTGATATCTTGATATTTCAGAATTCTTTAAGATATCCTATTATAAGACCACTGCAGTTTATCACAACCAAACATTTTTTGTTAATATAAAACGAAGAACATAACTGGTAATCATGATATCACATTCTACCTATAACACATTTTTCATACTGCCCACATTTCAAAAACTTGATGCTGATATGAACTATTGTAAGTGGCATACACATATACATTCATATACGTTAGGTCATAGTTTACCTCTACCACGTAAGTGTCAATAATATGATCCCGAGGCAGGAACCAGTGGGCTACCTCTTCTTCATCCATCACAGGAGCAAGATTAAACTGTTTCAAGTAAGTGTTGATTAATTCCTGTACTGCTTTAGTATCTTTTTGTTCCATTGGTCTCAAACCCGAAGTCTTTGTGGCCTTATTGTAACAAAAGAAAAATACATGTTAAGATGTTGAAAGGAAACTGCAAACACAGCCAAGGCTAAAAGTAGGTTGCAGAGTCAGTACACTTGCTCTAATGCATCCATTATTAGTCTTCTTTATCCCAGCCACCTATTTCATTATGCTATTTTACAAATGGCTTTCAATCAGAATTCCCTCTCTTCTAATTATTGAGACAGTCTGGGGCACTTCAATCTTTATATTTCATTAATGAAAGAGGTTCATTTCTCCAGAGAAAGACACACCATTGCCAACAGCCTAGGCTTTATACAGTTTGTAATTTTTTTATAGTCAGTCTATTTCTTATCTTCTTCTAAACTACCTAGGACCCAGACAAAGAAACAAAACAATGCAACTTGCATATCAGAGGCTAATCTGAAGAACACAAGCAATTCAAATTTATGGAAATTACAGTCAAGCTATACATCAAAATCAGCTGATAAAGTTTAATTAGAAATTATTTAACAAAAAAGAATCCACCTATTCTTAGTACTTGCAAACCCCCTTGCTAACCCTGTTTCTATACAGGCACAACTCTTGTTAATAAGAATGCTTCTCGTAACTTACAGCTGCCTGAAATGAAAAACCTACAGTATTTTAACAGGGTTTTTTTTGACTTTAAACAGAAGAGGAAAAAAATTGCTTTCTAGTACTATGCAATTAATGTTTGAACAAGCGAAGGTGAAGTTTTCTTCTGAGCTTTTGTTAGCTTTCCTGATTATTTCCTTTTAGGGAGGCTAATGCCTGTTCTCTCTTCAGAGCTCATTTATCCTGCCTCATCTGTCTGAGCTACATACTTGGGCACGGATCACATTAATCATAGCAGAGTCAATTGCAAGAGCAGCCAGGTAGATACTTGATTACTGGAAGTCTGAAATTAGTGTAGCTGATTACACTTTGGCCAAAAGGCATTATTCTGGGGGAGGTATTATTCATGCACTCTGGGAGTCAGGAGCCAGATGAGAAATCAAGGCATGCTTTGCCACAGTTCTGGCCTCTGTATTACATTTTAGTCTTCCTGTTTTTCTGAGCAGCCTGGGACTACGGTTTGACTCCACAACAGCAAGCACAGCAGCTATATTTTAAAATGCCCTTATTCCATAAGTGTACACCTGACTGACAGGAAGGATGGAGGAAAAGCAGCTGGGCTGGAGTATCTTTTTTCTCCAGCAATGCTCAGAATGGCTACCAGTAAATGATTATTTGCAAGTCCAGAAGAGAGTGAAAGTGTACAGAACTGGGCTAAAATTTGTTTCTCTGCTTTACACATCAAGCTACACTGGGCACATGTTCATGCAACTATCCAGTGTCAGGATCTCAATTAGTCAGGAAAGACACACAAATGTGCTCCTGTCCTAACTCTAAACAGAGACAAAATTTACCTCTTTCAGAAAACTCCTTGCTCAAGATTAAACACTTAGGAAAACAACAAAACAACTTTTGCTTTTTGTATCTATTGGTACATGCACAGCCTTCAGTGAGGGTAGTATTTATTAATTACAGTACTTATTATATGTGAAAACCTTCTTAATTCAGGCTGTTCAAGTGATTAGGAATGATTAAATCTCTTAAAGGGAAATGAGCTCCCAGTGGCAATGGTATTCCAAGGACATTAAGAAAAGAGGTTAAAATGTAAGAAACAGTGTTTGGTGCTGAGGGACAGGATAGCATGGCCTGAATTAACAGATTTGTGTGACAGTACTGTTTATGATAACAGCCTGAAACTGAGAAAAAATATCCTCAACAGCACTTAAACCCTTTCTCAGGAAAAAAAGCCCACCTCCAAATAAACCCAAAGCACAAGACCTAAAGAGAAAATATTAGCACAAAGATTAAATCTTTATTTTCACTGGGAGAAGTTCCCAAATCCAACCTAAAAATAAATTAGATATTAAATTTAGATATAGATTCCTACATAATTTAGTTTTAAATTTGATTTTGATAGATCTATTTGCCCTTCTGTGTGCAGTATAAGTTTGCCTTAGCTATATTTCATGAATGTGATTTGTGTATTTGTTTTCCATAATTCAGTTTTCTGTTGAAACTGAATTTCATGATAAAGGAAGAGGATCAGGGTACAAATGCTGTTTCTAATGACTCTCTGTAGTTACACTTTCAGTACTGTAAGATCCTTATTCTTTAAACTATTCACTTCCCGAATTGTTTCCATGAGAAATGTTACTAGAGTTGCCACCAAAACTTATATTTGAAATTGCATACGCACTTTTTCAGACTGTTAAAAATGTCTTCAAGATTTGATGGAAGCTATATTTAGCTCTCCAAGATTAAAACCTAATTAATTTGGTTATTAATTCCTAAGCTCTGAAAACTGCTGCCCTGCACGCAAGGGAGAAGCTGCATGTGCAGTACAGTTGGCACACAGGCAGCGCAGGAAACGAGTCTCTCTGACAGCAGCAGGACTGCAGACCAAGCCATGGCACGTGCCTTATACCAAGGAGGGCTTACTGTACTACTTAAATATCTGAGCAGTAAGAGAAGCTGCAGCATCAAGCTAAATATAGCAACAGACACAATTCTCCAAAATCAGATAAATCATTACAAAGTACTATGACTGAGAATAAAAGCATATTTTTAAACAAAAGGATAGGTTTGTTTAAATAAAATAAGGTCTACTGACAAGGTACAGGTAAAGTATACTCTGCAAGCCCTTCAAATTGACAGGTATCTTTTACAAGCAAAGAAACTGTTCTCACCATAAAGCTCAGAGTAGTTTCTATAGGCTACTAATTACAGCAATGAGATTTTTTAATAGTAAATAGTACTTACAGTGACTCACTCTGTCATTGAAATGCACCCTATGGCTTTTGCAAGCTTAATTATTAGCTGCAAATACGAGAAAAAATATTTTTAACTAACCTAGCTATGCCAGACCACTTGTTTTTTACTAGCCAGTGCAAACAAACAGTACACAACATACTGAGGTGGCTTTTGCTGAGCCTGCTCATTGCAGAAGATCAACATTCTCTGACTGAACAGAAAAAGATGTGAATTAGAGTAGAATCAAGAATACGATTGTACTCAGCCAAGTTGCTGATGGGCTTCTCTGAGAATTTTAAGACATGAACTGTTGATTTTCTGTACCAGTAATCTCTTATCAGATTAAACATACCGAGAATAGTCTTATGCATCTTCAACTCAATCCCACATGTTTATGAAGTCAAGGTTTCTGGGTTTTTTTCCTTTGGGTAAGGATTTTAGGCCAAAATTTATATTTTCTCCATAGAAAGATCCAGATTTCCAGCAACAGCCTCTTCTGTTTAGCATAGCCCTTAATGTCTTTTTCATCAACCAGAGATTATTTTTTAATGTCCTGCACACACTGACTTTACACAGAAAAGCCTGTGCTGTCAGAGACAGATGGAAGGTTATTTTAGGCTTCACAATAACTGTGGGGATTCTCTAGAAGTCATACTGCTTACATCAGGAAGTCTGTAGAGCTTCATTGTTCTTTGTAGAGTCATGTTTCTACTCAAATGTGAAAATTTCACCTCCACCAATTTTCTGGGATTTAGTGATCGATGCCAATACCTGGAAAATAAAATTAATAATGAGTTTAAATACTATTTTAAGTGTCAGTTTTACTTGCATTCCTTTCCCTGTTTTATTGCATTGCTCCTCCTCTCCAAATTTGTTTCTAAACAAGCCTGTACTATGTCTGTATGAAGCTTAAGCAACAAAAAAAATGAAGGAAAAGCTATATCCTAGCAATAGCTTTAAAACAGGCCTGTTATCACAGCATTCTTAATTGAAGCAAATGCTTTTTGATACAGAATGAGTGAGCACAGGGCTAAACATTTAACTACTTGCCATAGCCCTGAAAAACTCACCATACTTACATGGGTAACATTTATTTTCTTGTGCAGACAGGATCCTCTACTCATGTCTAAGAATTTTGTTGATGATCTCCTCTTCCTGGGACATCACTGTGCAACAGATTACTGTTGCTCTAACAAAGGATGGCGCTTTTTTCCCCATTTTTCTTTAGAGAAACATTCAGGATCTTTGGTGTTGATAGGTACAAAACAATTTCAAATCAAAAAGTACTCCGTCCTCCAAAAGGCTAGACATCTGGACTAAAACTGCAGGAACTGATCTTTTCCTAGTAGAAATAAAATCCATTCCAAGCAAATGAAGTTGTACTTGATTGTAACTCCTCCCACATCGTAGTTGTCCCATCTTTATCAAACACTGATCAAGACCCCCTCTCTCCAGGAAAGATGGAAGTATTTCAAAAACGCAAATCATACAATTCCCAGAAATGCTCTGCCATCTCTGGCAAACAACCAGGTCAGCAGGGAAGTGTCCCAGAAGGGAAACAGGCCACTTAAAAAACCACAAGTATATAATGTTGTCAATGCTAGCATGGCTTCCACCAGGAGAGAAACAGAAATATTGATTAGTCCATTTAAGGTATGCTAAACAAACTCAAATTAAATCTTAGTCTGAGAAGATGTTTTATCCAACGCACTGGGAGGGAAGGGGTAAAAAAAACCCAAACAAAAAACCCAACCCTGACAAACATTCAGCCTTCAGGTTAGTCAAGGCCACAACACTTAACATCTTGGAATTTTATGCTTTTATTGTTTCTAGGCAATTACATTAAATTTTCTTTAAAATGACTACTGTAGGAACCAATGTTACTATGAACATCACCTAGGTTACCTGCAAGTGGCCACAGGTTTGGGAAGTACCACTCCAGCAGTGTAAACAGCCTGAAAAATTCCTTCCAGGTTTACTCTTCTGGTTATTTCCCGAATCAGTACAGGTGCTACCCGTTTAGATCTCAGTTTCTTATGGACACACAGAAAATTGATTTCTACCATTTTCTTCACGCTACAAAAATAATAAATAGTGGAAAAATTAAAGAGAGTTACGTATTGTATGTTTTCATTTGCACAGAGTTTTCCACATTTTAACAGAAGAATTTGAAGTAAGAGTAAATTGACCTGTGACAAAGTACATCTGCAACAAATACTACTCTATGACACTGTGACTGCAATGGTTAAGGTGTTTCCTATAGCCCTTTTGCAAAGCTCTACCAAGATTCAACCAATTGCTTACCTCAGGATGCAGAATGGCATCCAAGCACATGCTATGTGGTACCATTATGCTTTATGTTTGTCAGTGGATGACGACCTGGCCAAGAACACCAGCTAACTGACTACCCCTTAAATACTTTCCAGTAGGGTCAGAAAATTGCATGTCACTATCTGTATCATTCACCAGTAAGAAAATTCCTTAAATATTTATTAGTAGTCTTCATGCAATGAGCTCACAAGCTTTTTTTCCCAGAGGGAGCTGGGGAGGATGGCATGTGAGAAGAGTTAAAAAAAAGTCTCTGCTATATACACGGGATTCTTCTGACTCTTCATGATCAGTGAGCCTCCTTCTCTCTCTTTAAGTTCTCTATAGCAATGGATACCACTTTAAGATTTGTTTTGTGGTGTTATTCTTTTACAAACACAAAACTGATGGTGCATTTTACCTGTCATATATACGAATACTTGCAGGGATGGCACTTATGAATCCTACCAGTTTTTTGTTTGAAGACACTCTAACCCCACAGTGCCATTGGGGTAACCAGCCTGGAGGACGTAACGCCCTAGAATTGATGACAGAAATAATTACAAATTACTGCCTAAGAAGATGTAATAAAAACACCTTTCTTTGCTCTTCAGGCAGAACAGACTGTGGAACTTGCTACTCACCACAGAAGAAATTCAGGTGAATAATCAAACCTAAACATATTATCATCATCTTCTACATAATTTTCATTTAACAGCGTGTATAACTCCTTCAGCTGAAAATACACACAAAAAAATCAAAGATTTATCCATGCATCAATCAGAATAAATGAGTTATTTTAGATACATATAAAAATTGTTTTACTTACAACTTCAGCATTGCTAAGATCCAGTGTGTCCCACATAAAACCTTGTGGCAAAGAATATGGCTCTAGGCGGACATTGTCCTTATCTGGTTCAATTGCACCATGTGAAGTTATAACTTCATCTTTTGATGGAGGAGGAGAAAAAAAAAAAAAACAAAAAACTGTTATATTGCTAACTCTCCTGATAGTTCTCTAAACTGCATTTAATTCACATCATGTATTTTCTCATCATTATGTGATACGTACATGAAGCTTTTAAAAAATGCTGAAAAACTTATTTTTATTACACTACTCACTCTCACAGATCACATTCACACCAATGACTGTCTCATCAGAATATTTATAGACACGCACAGAACCACTTTCTCAACTGATACCCACTATTTCGTAACACAGGACAACAGCTTACCAGCACATGCAAAGCATTTAGCCAGCCACGAGATCCAGTCTCATCATGAGAAACATGTTGTACTCACATCTAACAAGCCATGGCTCAGATCTTGTTTACCACTGACTTGAACAGACCTGATCTCAACAGGAGCAGTGACATGACAAAGCTAGGGCATTTAAGAGATGCTCGGGATATGTGAAACATGTTTCTAAAGTCCTACATGAAGGCATGCTTTCCTCTCTACCCTTACTTCACAATTCTGGTCCCTCAGTACACAGACATAAACAGCAGCTATTCCTCTTCTATGGAGCAGCACCTGCTAAATCATGGAATCATTTAGGCTGGAAAAGACCTTTAAGAACATGGTCTAACCACTAACCTTACACTGCCAAGACCACCACTAAACCATGTCCCTAAGCATCACATCTACATATCTTTTCAAAACCTCCAGGATGGTGACTCCACCATTTCCCTGGGGAGCCTTTTCCAATGCTTTACAACGCTTTCAGTGAAGACATTTTTCCTAACATCCAGTTTAAAACTCCCTTGGAGCAACCTGAGGCCATTTCCCTTTGTTCTATCCCTTGTTACCTGAGAAGAGACTGACCCCCAACTCTCTACAACCTCCTTTCAGGTAGTTGTAGAGAGTAACAAGGTCCCCCCAAGACTCCTTCTCTCAGGCTAAACAACCTCAATTGCTCCTCATTAGACTTGTGCTCCAGACCCGTCAACAGCTTTGCTGTCCTTCTCTGGATATACTCCAACATCTCAGTATCTTTCTTGTACTATTGTCTTCTATGGCAGTAGCCAGATTATCTGCTAAGGGCTTTGGACCTTCCGACTTTTCTCCTTGCATTACCTTACAGCATCCTTGTAAGCCTCCTGAGTTGCCTGTCCCTCCTCCAAAGGCCGTAAACCCTTATTTTCTATCCTGTATTCCTCTGGTGGTGCATTCCCCCATCCCTCCTTGGGCCTACTCTACAATCTCAGGAGTTCCTGATAAGCCTTGACCAAAGTTGGGCAGTGAAGCATCCCTTGGCTGTAGCAAGAGCTCCTGCATAGTAAAGGTGGGAGCAAAATTCATTGTATCAGGATCATCAGTTGCCTGAACAAGGAATAATCATTTATCCCCAGATACTCAGTTTTATCCTGACAGCTTTGGCATTTACCTGAATTGTAGCCCCAGTGAAATGGTACCACTGTTACTGGATTTTTTTTTTTTTTTTTT
>VWZG01006846.1:50683-161605 GCA_013396735.1 Grallaria varia
AAAAAAAAGGCCACAACTACCTTTTTCAACAAAGACTAAGATTTACAAACTGTGTTATCAGGGATCAAATCAGTATAAAAAGTAACTTGCTAAATTCACTAGAAATTTAAGGCAAGGAGAGGTCACCTCACCATCTCATGTGGTATCAAGAACAGAGAACAGACTCTAAGAAAGCATGTCTTTAAGGTAGCAGAAGAGAGTATGAACACACAGCAGTGAAAGAGTTTGCACATGAGAAAAGTGCCATTATCCACTTAAAGCTGTATGAAAACAGCGTAACCTAGAGCAGGAGAGTCATTATTTCAGTAATAGCATATCTACCTATTGAAAAAAATTTAAGGGAATATAAACAACGAACAAACAAAAAAATCAAAGTTTACACTTTGCCATCACTTAGAGTTCTTACTTCCCCTGAAGTGGAAAAGGCTCCTATGTTTTGTTGTTCAGACCTAAAATATACAAAGGCATGCTCTTTCAGTAGCATTCCCCAGTTTTATAGAGAACATCAGAATGAGATTTAATAACACTGTATCTTGTTGTGTCTGGGGTGGGGGGAGGCAAGCACTTCTCTAGAAAATATCAAGAATTCCACATAAACTACACAAAAGATTAAGGATCTCTACACAGTCCTACTTTATACCCATTTTAGAGAACACGTCACAGAGCTGACACACATTTCCTTAGATGTCATAGGACAAATCTTTCACCCAGATCCAGGTAAACTTACTAAGTTTAGGTACAGGTTGCGTATCCCAAAACTGGTATTTACGTTTGGTAGCCTCATCAATATTTTTTGCTGGGCCTTGGCAAGCAGAGAGCAGCTCCATTGCTCTTTGGATGTCTTGAAGCTTCTGCATTGGAATGGCTGGATTCTGCACACAAAAACAGAAAATGAAGCTTATTAGGCACATTAACTTTGAACACTTGTACAAAAGTTCATTTTTTTTTTACTGTGATGTATTCTTTCATGTACTCTTCTCATCATGGTTAGTTTAGGTATAGTCTTTGGAGACAGGAGGGTGGAAAAAAGTCAGATGGGCAAGAGGCAAGCAACTTCACAAAACAGTTAAAAGTTTGAGTAGTACTTGCATATAACCATGAAACGACAGCATTTTTAACACAAAAGGCATCAAGGCAGGATATGGTATCACAATACTAAGAGCCTCTTACATTCCCTGTTATCTCCAGTAAAATACAACACAACAGCAAAAAGTAAGTCAGCTTAGATATACAACCATCTAAAGATACTATTGGAATACACAGAGCTGTTTGAAGCTGTAGTTACACATACAATATAAAATAATATTTAAATTCACTATGGTTCAGTAGTGCCTGAAGGTACACTGGATTACTACAAATATCCACTTTTAAACCTTAGGTATATTGGATCTGCCTTCTATTAACTTGCACTTATTAGATACCTTCCTGCACCATATGTGTAGGAGTTACCCATGTTGCCACTAATGCCAACTGTGCCAACACTCCCAACCACTCCCATTTTAACTGACAGAAGCAAATGTAAAATAAACCAACTTTTCACTTAGAAGCTGAAAAATAAGTTATTTGAAATGCATACACCTAAGACTGTTTGTAAATTGAGCTGTTAAACCCTCACTTTTGATCACTCTGAGTGTAACTGGAATGAGAAGTTTAGCCACATAGGAAAGTAGAGAAGAATTTAAATCTAAAGGGATTTCCTCCTCTCTCTTTTAAAATGTATTTATTTGTTTTGCTTTGTTATCTCCCAAGTGGTAGGTCCTATTCTGAGACACACTAACAGACCACTTGTGCTCAGGTTTCCCAACGCTGCAGTGCAATAATGTATTTGAAGAAATAGTCTCAAATGCATTGGGAAATTTTAAGCAATTCTGCATAGAGACTTCCAGCCAGATTTTTCTTTACTGAACAGCAGTGGATCACTATTTCCATATTTCACTTTCTAGTATTCATGTGTTGAAAAACCACCACAAATTAAATGTAATAATGATAGTAAAGCTACATTTGGGTGGACATCTGCCTCTAGTATCCTTTGTCACAAAAGTAGTAAAATTTTGTGCTTGGAGTTCAAGCAGCCCATCATTTACTACTTATAATAAAATCTTGTATTACTTAAAGAAAGCAAATATAGAGTGTTTAAATATTGCAAAATTTTACCTGTAAGCATGCTTAAAACACCTGTCTCCTGAGTAGTTGTGAATTAACACATTTACACACTTTAGAGCAACACTGTTGCAGCATAAAAAGCTCACCATATTTCTAGATCCAGATTACAGAGATATAAATTACTTTTCCCGATTAAAAATCAATTTGTCTATTATACACTGGCCTGACACAAATACTTCTACTGACACTAGATAAACTCTGAAATCTTCTTATGAAATCATTCATAAATGTTGACAAACTGTAATTTGTTTATTTTAAGTCTCTAATGTTTTTGTCTACACTAAGAAAACAAAAAAAAAAGGGTTCTGAAAAATATCTTACTAGTGTAATAGTAAAGTAAGATGTTCTGGTACTAAATACAACATGGCTAGGGACATCAGGAGAAATCCCCTTTCCTTCAAAATGTTCAGGGATTGGTAAGTTTCCTTGCAACCCCTTTTGTTTTCCTTTAACGAAAAGTAAGAAAAACTACACAGAACTTGACATTAATTAGAAAAAAAAAAAAAAAAGCTATTTGGTGTAATTTCAGTTAAGGCAAATATCTCCTAATAGCACAACACAGCACCGCGATCCAATAGGACTGACTATGCCATGATATTTTTGCCTCAGTTTTGGTGACAAGATCCGACCCCAGGCCTTTGGTGTCCCTGAGCCCTGTGGCAGTTTGTGAGACACCCGTTAACCCCAGCAGGAGAAAAAGCCAGGGACTGTTTAACAAACTAATCATGCACAGGTCCCTAAAACCAGACCAGATGCATGTGAGGGTGCCGAGAGGGCGGGCTGATGTTAGTGCAACTCACATCTATTAAGTTTGAAAGGTTATAGCAATTGGTGGAGGTTTCCTATAAACAGAAAAAGGAAATGTCACACCCATTTTCAAGAAGGCGAGGAGGAAGATTTTGAGGACACAGAGGTCAGTATTACTTAATGATCTGGACATGACAAAGAGCTCTTTCTCTATAAGTACATAGGTGATACCTAGTTGGCAAGAATGGTTGATAAACTTGACCACAGAGCTGCTATTCAAAGTTACTTTGACAGGCTGGAAACAGAAACTTAATTAAGTCTAACAAAGGCAAATGCAAAGTCCTCCACCTGAGATAGAAAAAGCTCATGCAATGGCAGAGGACAGCATGGGGTGGCTAGGAAGCGGCTTTGAAGAGAAGAACTTGGAGGTCTTGGCGGGCAGAGGACTGAACATGAGCCAGCAGTCTGCTGGTCAGCAAAGAACAGCTGTGTATGGGGCTGTACCTGTAAGACTGGCCAGCAAGTCTTCCCCTTTATCTGGTACCCCTGAGGTCACATCTTACAGTTTGGTTCTCTGTAACAAGGAGAACATCAACAGAGTGTAGCAAGTTCATTGGAGGGCCACCAAGATAAATGGGGAGCTGAAGCACATGACATACAAGGAGAAGATGAGAGACCGTGGTTGGTTCAAGCTTAAGAGCAGGTTGAAGAAGTAGGAGAAATCTTGTTACTGCTTAATGGGAGGATGTCAAGAAAGCTGAGCAAAATCTTTTCAGAGGAGCACAATGATAGGACAAGAAATAATGGAGACAAGTTGCAAACCAGCAAAATCCATTTAGATATAAGGAATTAACTATTTTTTTAAATCAAAAGTGTAGCCAAACACTGGAACAGGTTGCCCACAAAGGTTGTAAAGTCTCCTCAGAGACCAAACAGCCTGATCTAGGCCTCAGCAACATTATCTAGTTGGATCTGCTCTAAGCAGGAGGTGGGTTGAAAGACCTCCAGATGTCCTTTCCAATCTGTTATTCTGTCACTGTTGTGCTGGCCACTGGTGACTACAATAATAACTGATAATAGTGCAGATATGGCAGGCTTCCTTTGTGTCAGCGTGGACAGTCTACATCATTTGCACTTGTAATAGGGAGAGAACCAAGTCTTACGAGATGGACAGTGAAGTGTCCTCAAGGTCACTGTAAAGCATACAATGCTAACAAGCATTTATTGTTGTGGTTACACTCACACCAGTGTCCAAAGTATCACACATAAGAAAGGGAGAAGCCAAGGAGATTCACTGTTCTGTTCTTTTCATCTCCAGACTGATACACCCATTTACAAACTCACATGACCTCAAAATCTTTTTTCAAAATAATTTTAAATGAGTTGGGGAGCCTCACTGGGTATTACGTGATGATCCTGCATGTATTCTCTTAGAGGTATGTGTACAATGTCATTTTCCTCTAAAATATTTTGTAAATCTCTTTACAACCAAGAGCAAACAAATGTCTTTTTTTCCCCCCATATTTCACATAGCAGAAGGAATACAAAATCTAAATATTACTTGAGGAACAAAGAAAATAAATATACTTTCCCACACTGATCTAGATCAGCAGTCTAAGATGCTTTCAAAAAATCTAAAACAGGACAGTTGCCCAAGACAGACCTGGAACACAGCAGAGGAGGAAAAAAAAAACCAACCCAGCCAACACTGATGCATTTGTGACTAGAGAAAAGTGGAAGCCATATAAGAATAGTAAAGTGGTTTAACTGCCTAGAGCATGAGAGAAAGACTTAAATAAGAACTTTTCTTTTTATGCCAATAAAATAGAAAACTTTATAACATTGCAAGCAAATTGGCTAAACTTCTTGTGACAGTAAAATAATCATGAATAATGCCATTCTACCTATATAACACAGAACAAGGATAGATTTCCACATTTGCAAAACACATCAGAAAAATTGTGTGAAAGACTGCAAGGCAGAGGACAAAAATTTTGCACATGAAAACAAAAAAGAAACCACAAAGCAGCTTCCTTTTAATGCAATTAGAGGCAATACATGGAACAGTAAGTTTGGTCAGCAGAAAATCAAGGAAGTCCCAGGATACCACAGCAATAGACTATGTCTTTATGTTAACATGAAAATTTACCTCATCCCTATTGTAAAAGAGTGTGAGGTTACTTGTTTATCATTTGCAAACAACCTATCTTCCTTTATTAGCAATTCATGACACCTGCTTTATAGAAATGCAGTATCAAAACGTGGTTTTGACAGAAGTACAAGAAAGTACTAGAAGTACTAGAAAATATCTCTACGTATTTTAAAGTGTCCCCTGTGCCAAATATGCCCATTCAAAGCAATCAGGGTAACAGAGAGAAGATCTAAAGTGACAACATAAAGATATTTCAGTATGTTAATGAGCCAGACCACAATTTCCACCCCCTAAAATTAGCTGGTAACCCCAATGTACTTAACAAATCTTACAGGATGAAGATTACTATTGGTTCAATGGTGTATCATTGTCCACAATAATCTGAAAAAGGCCATATAATTATTTCAATATGCTCAGTGGTCCATAAACTTTCTTAGTCTTAAAAACTTCCGTTCTCAGACTCAGATTTCTCTTGAGATAGAAGTTGTGTGTTAAAAAGCCACCACATCATGTCATTCACTGCTCATTCAGAATACAGTAGACAAAAGCACAAAGACAATGCCATTTTATCACAAAGTCCACAAGGACTGTACATCCTCTCAAGTAATTCTGCATTCTTATTCATAGAGGAGGCCTTTCAGGTGGCAAAACATTCTTCAGCCTGTACCTCCATGTCTGAGATTACCACACTTTATGTATGATGACAGGCTGCTTACTTGCCCAAATGAGACTCTGGCTGGCACAGCAGGTCCACTTTTCCTCCTACTGCTGCTGAGACAGCATTATGCTGCATAAATTACCAAAATTGCACTAAGCCAAGTTTGACGATGGCTAAAGTAAAGGCAATTCACCAACACAAAATTTAAAAGCACTATCACTGCAGATTAAGATTCTGTGCAACAAGGCTGTCACTAGCCTGAGTTCTAACTGCTGGAAAAGAAAGACAAAACATCTCCTCCTCTGCTTTTCTCACAGTGCACCACCGTGGTGGTGATGATGGCTCTGCAGCTAACTTCATACAGTCTGCAAACACCAGGTGTTGCCTCGCTTCTGACTCTGCTCAGGACAGGAACCATTTGCTTAATTCTGACATGTTAAGGCAGAACTACCAACTCACTCTTACAACAAGCAACACGCAAATTAAAATTAAATTAGAAAGCAAGCACAAATTAAAACAGAACCAGGCTCTCACTTTTGAAGGCTGTTGAATTTTAATCTCCTGGGAGTCAGATGCAGAATCTGATTTGGTGCCTCCAGAATTTGGTTTCTCCTTTTTTCTCTTCTGCTTCTTTTTCTTCTTCTTCGCTCCCAAATCCCCTCCAGGACTTCTGCCAGAGATTCAGAGAATGTGCAGTGAGAAAAATCAGTAGCACTGAGCCTAAATTTAAAAAAAGTTAAATACGGAAAATCCAGCATTTTAATACCAAAAATCTAACAGCAGTTTGAATGTGAGGAAAAGGCAGGAGAAAGGAAGGAAGGGGGGAACTGAGAGCATTGAAGAAAAACTTCCTGCAGGTCCTGCCTAATTTGCTTTATACTAATGGCACCAGCGTGACCAGGCATTCTGACATACTAATGGCAAATTGTGACACTATGTAGCTGCCAGTACTCTTCTTCAGGCTATTTATTACCTGGCTCAAACTTGACAGGATCAAAGTCAACAGTCCGGAGGAACCCAGGAAAGTGTGGGAACTGAGGAAAGTAACCTCCTTGGAAACTCAGTAACTCTTAGTGGCTCAGTACTTTTCCCCCCTTCATGCTCAACCATCAGGTACATCTAAATTTGAGATGAATCCAGATGAAAACACTGTTTTCAGGAAATTTTGTTCCTACCAATGAAAGTATTCCAGAAATCTCAGTAAGAAACAACACAAAACTAACCATACATTTGTGCTTTAAAACAATAAGCACAATAGGGTCAACTTTAATTAAAAAAAAACCAACAAGAAAGTAAACATTGCACTTGCAGATTCTGACATATTTTGCCTATTAATAATACAAGTTCTTTCTTCTTTAAGAAAATTCTAATTTGACAAATAATCAAGATATAGAATCAAGATTAGAATTTCAAGGTGTGGGATGTGTTGGCAGCTCTTAGACAGAATGAAAATAATGAGGCAATGAGTCAGTTAACACTAAATCCTCTTCAAGAGGTTAATCTCTCTGCAAAACCATATGTACATAATGGAACTCATGATAGATACTGGAGTTTGAGGGACTTGGGTGTTTTTCACTGGAAAAGAAAAAAGTCAGTGCAAAAAACAATTTTTTATTTTAACCCCAAAGGAGGAAAACCCCCAATGTCATGCTGACAAACAAAGAGAAAGAAAAGAACACAACTAAAGTTTTCAAGATCCACATGCTTGCAAGGGACATGTTATTCACTGTAACACACTCACTTTCAAGATTATAATGCCCAGTTGTAACACCTATACCTTGTCAGAGCTGAAACTGGCAAGAAAACATCCTCCCTCGAGTAGACAGGCCAAAAGCCTGCAATTAATCAAACAAAACAATAAAAATACAGGCTGTAGTGAAAGATCAATCCCAATAAGTCCTTAACATTCAAAGTTACATTGGGTTAAGTCGTGCTCCCGGAAAGAGAGGAGAGAGTTGTAAATGCAGCAGCCTCTGGGACAGAACCAAGGAGCTACTCAGAGGAGAACAGGACAACAGACCAAACACATCGGAGAGATAAGAGAGTTTGCAGCATTTACTAGAAGGCTGCAGAAAAAAAAGATGGCGCAGGGAGAAAATCTTTAATTGCAGAATGGAGATACTGCCGTATCACCTAGATGACTCTGTTAACAATTACAAAGAAACACAGAATTGCTCAGGTTGGAAAAGACCTTTAAGATCATTGAGTCCAGCATTAATCCAGCACTGCCAAGTCACCATCAAACTGTGCCCCTCAGTGCCACATCTATATGTCTTAAATACTCCCAGGGATGGTGACAACTGCTTCCCCGAGAAGCCTTTTCTAATGCTTGACAATACCTTCAGTGAAGAAATTTTTCCTACTATCCAATCTAAACTTCCCCTGGTGCAACTTGAGGCCATTTTCTCTTGTCACTTGTTACCTCGGAGAAGAGACCATTGCCCACCTCGCTACAACCTCCTTTCAGGTACTTGTAGAGAGCAACAAAGTCCACCTTGAGCATCCTCTTCTGCAGGCTAAACACCCCCATCTCCCTCAGCCTCTCCTCATCAGACTTGTGCTCCAGACCTTTCATCAGCTTTGCTGCCCTTCTCCAGACATGCTCCAGCACCAGTTTTGAGCACAGTGAAGGGCTCAAAAACAAACCGAGTATGGAGAGATGATCACTTCTGGCTACACTATATCTGACACAAGCCAGGATGGTTTTCTTGGCCACCTGGGCACACTGCTGGCTCTCAGCTTAAAATAACAAAATTTAAAACTATCTCAAGGCCTGCAAACCAAGCTGACATTTTCTACAGAATTTAAACACAGAAGACCCAGAAGCCTATTAAGAGCTTATAAATACAAAACAGTAAAAACCATGGGTACAAGACATAGGACTTCACCACCTCTATCTGGCAAAACTGAGATAAAAATACTAGTGAAAGTGATTTCGTCTTTCCTAAGACTCATTTCATGATGTATTTTTCCGCTTTCTGGAACTGACCACAAACTTTCATCTTTCCCTCTAACATCTCACATACAGCAAACAAATGATGTCACTGTGTCCTTGAGCTGACTCCCAAGGGCTTTTGTCTTGAACATCAGGCTACCAGGAGTTTCAGAAAACACTGTTGTTGAACTGCTACTCTCAGCAGGCACTGAGCCCTGAGTTGCATCAGTGCAGCTCACCTGTCTCCTTGACTTTCACGAGGAGCCAGTGCCACTTACATTACAGGAGAATTTTGCTCACTACGATTACCTGAGAGTCAATGTTTTATTTAGTTTGGTGAAATAATGAGCAATTGTACCAGGAAAAGAGTTTGTCAGCTATGGAGAAAAATCAGTTTTGCTAAGCTCTACTAATGTTATCCCCAGCCAAACTGTACTTTACCAGGATAATCTTGTTTGTTCTTTGGCCAAGTCAAGGTCTTTTTCATACAGAAATACACATTCTTTAGCTGGGGAAGAGGGAAGACAGGACTAAATTGATGTAAAATATGCATGGTGTTTAAAACAACAAAACTATTTTTTTTTTTTTTTAATCTTCCAAAATCCCAGTCCTTTGTTTATAACCTTCAGGTTTAAAGCTTTCACACTGCCGCTTGCAAAATAAATACTGCCATCTTTGTCTATCCAGGGACTGTTCAGAGCAGTTATTTATGCAGTCTCCTGCTTGGGTCAGTCCTTTTTTACTGTTACAGTCCACAGAACGTAAAAAGAGGACTTAAACAGAGTTCTACTTGTCCTACTATTTAGGCACACCTGCAAACCAGATTTGGCAGCAGGCAGCATGCAGAAACTTCTACTCAGTAAACAGGTTTGTCCAACACACGTTACAAACAGAGTTACCCAGCAAATTAGAGCACAAGCAAAACCAAAATATCTCAGGATTTTTTGTCCTTTTCATGCTCTGTCTTGAAAAAAACCTTAAAGGCTCTAAAATTGGGAGTGAGAATGACTGGGAAGGAAGGACTTACGTTGCTCGACTTGTAGTAATTACACTGGACATGACAGCACAAAGGATATGCAAAGGTAATGATTAAAATCAAAAGTTCCTATTAAAAGCTCTTCTCTGACTTAAACATTCTTATGTGCTGAGTTCTCCTTTGTCTGGGCAGATACACCTATGTGATGACACCATGAAGTACATCTCACTCTCAGAAGTTCGGGGGGAAAAAGTTTCCTATTTCTGTGAAAATTGACCTGTAAGTATGAAATCTCTTTTTCTAAACCACCCTGCAACTGTTAAATTGACACAACTTGAAGCACAGGTCCCACGTGGGAAGCAGGAAAAGGATATGCAACTCAGGTCGCTGCCATGTCAAGAAGTCAGGTCAGGAAACACGACCTTTTCACCCATCAGATCAACACATCTGCCCCAGTCCAGCCCATCACATGGACCACAGCTGGTTATACCAAGAAAATCATTCAACATTAGACTTGGGGAAGATTTTGATGGTGTCAGCGACAAGCTCATACCAGGAAAACTTTACTGACTGGAGGACGAGGCTACACACTGAGCTTCTGGTGTGCCTAAGTGCAGGCACGGTCTAAGGTATTTTGAACTGCACCCACAATGACAATTTTGTCAGTTTGATCGATAAGAAAAAAGTGAGACCAGCACAAAAGTGACACGCAAATAAAAACTGAGCTGAGGCAAGAGTCAAAAGACCTCATTTTGCCTCCAGAAGACTTAACCTTGCTCCAGAAACAGGGTGTGGATAGGATTCTGAGAAAGTCATTAGGTCTACAGTTTAGTGATTTTGTCTGCAGGTTACGAATTCAAGCCCATGATCCCACCCAGATATCTTTCTACTTATTCACACACATCTGGTGTTTTGCAGAGATGTGAAAAAGAACAGACTTTTGCTTTTCCCTGCATGTGGTGATGTTTTCATTTTGTTTGTTTGTTTTTTTTTTTAAACTGATAAATGGGGATACTTACTGCAACTGGGGAAAAGTGTGGCAAAGGCAGAGAAACTTACTTCCTGAAGCAAATCCATGAAAAGGTGAGATGGAAGAATCAGGAGGAAGATGATTACCCTGCTCAGGTTGTCAAACTGTTTTGGCTGCCTTGGTTTTGATTTGATTTTTCCCACTGAATAACTGTCAGTGTTATTTTAATTGCCTTTCTGAACACTGAATTCTGCTTTAGCAGAAAACAGCTTTTTGTAATAACATCTGTTTTAAGTTACATGGAACGGTAATTTTAAGTTAGCAATTTCTCACATTTAAAATCAAACATGTACTTCAGACATTTATTTTAAAACTGCAAAGGCCAATGTGGGTTTCTTGCCTTCACAGTACTTCTCTCTCTGTAAGTGAGGTTGCAAAGCTGCATTTCTGAACATGTTACACAGAACTTTTTGATCACAAAAATCAGATCTCGTGTATATGGACAAGACTCCAAAAAACTTTCAAAGCAGTATCATTTATACTAGGGCTGTCCTTGGTTCATAAAGAAAGTAGATGTTTAGGTCCAAAGGGCTTTCCCATTGCTATGTAAGACTACTACCACTTCAAGAGAATAGAAAGGTCCTGACCAGAAGGGCTTATGTCCTTCAAATTCCACTTACTAACAATCTGCCATTACTAATAATCTCTCTGGATGAAGATTTCATTTGCATACCTTTCAAAACTTAAAATGCAAGGGTATTGAGCGCAAAAATCTAGTAGTAATACCTTAAAACCTAAACCAACAGATATTCCTCAAAGTTCTGCACACTTCCTCTGCCTCATGCTTTAAGTCTGTAAGGCTGTACTCCAAGATGTAAATCTTGCCTGCTAAAACTGAGCACTGCTTCCAGTGCCTTCAAAATATTTGCTCCTTTTTTAAATCCAAAAGTAGTGCTGGTTATAAAGTTATATTTTTTTAACAATTATCATAGGGCTATACTACTAAAACATTCAATATAAATAATTTGGAGGGTTGGGGGTGTTGTTTAAAGGTCCTACCTTTTCCTCCTCTGTTTACTAAATGTTCTGTGACCAGTGCCTTCCTGGCGTTGAGCATAAGGAACTATTTAGAATGAACTGAAAGACCTTACAGGTCTGGACTCAGAAGGGTGGATTCAGGTGCAACAAATACATTTTTTTTCTACGAACACACTAACAAAGACATTTTGTAAATAACACTTTATTATAAAACAGAACAAAGACAGCATTATGCATCTAACAGGAGCAAGCTGCAGACACAGAATAGGAAAATAGCAATGACTCACACAACATACATAATCCTGCATTTAAAAAACAGGAGCAGAATCAGAGGATAAAGACATTTGCACAGTTGAAAGCTGTAAGATGGTATTTTCTTTGGCACTCATTCAGTGTTCACACACATAAGAAACCTGCAAATTTAAAAAAAAACCCAAAAGTCACATGTATATGTGTGTATATATATACACATAAACCATGTTTTCCTGTGATCCGTATTCTAAGGACCTATTTTCCAATGTCAAGAAACATCCTGAAAGTGATTTGATTTAAAACGGAATCCTAATAGAGACGGACACATAACACATACTCTACCTCCTCCTAAAAAAGTGAGGGTTAAAATAGCATGAGAGTAAATAACAATCAGTAGCAACAGAGACCACTCAGAATTTAGCAAGTCAGTTGACACAGTCACAGTCTCAAGTAGTAGAACTGCTCATAAATTACTTAGGCATAGAAAACCTGATCTAAAAGCTCAAAGCAAACTTAAAGTTACCTCAAACATTACTATACTATGACAGAGAGAAAACAGGGAATAATTAGGGTCCTATTACCATTGGTTAATCTCCCATATCAAGAGTAGATTTTTTTGTTTGCTGTACTGTAAGATTTTTTCCTTTCATTTGCTGAATTTTTTTTAAATATTGCAGCCTGCAGACAAAGAGTAGCAAACAAGATTTTCAAAGATTACAGAAAATAAAGCAATTCAAAAGTAAGTATTAGACTTCATGCAGCAGATACAAATATTTAAGAGGCTTTTTCTACTGGAATGATCTACCATTAACTAAACTTCATATTACTTGGAAGCATTCACTTTCTTATTCAAAGAAGCATAACGCAGCTTTTTTTTAAACATTCATTCAAATACATTTGGGATACATGACACAAACAAGTTTTAGGGAGAAGGGTGCACAGCCCACAGCCGCCACCCCTCAGAGCTCAGTGATACCCAAGCTGGAAAAGAGCAGCGAGCTACGATTCGGAACACATCGAAGTGCAATTCTTTGTTCCCCGGCTGCTCCTCATACTGAGCTCGCTGCCACAGCAGCCCGAGCACACAGCAGCACGCAGAGCTACACTGCAGAGCGCAGCTACCGCACGGGCATGCACACAACAAACAGGAGAGGGAACTGAAGTCCGAGTATGGTCCAAACAGGCAGCACCTGGCTATCAAACAACATCACCAAGGACATCAGGTTGGCTCCTATGAAGAGCAATAAATAATCACTTTCTGCTCTTAGCAGTGTTACTTCTACATATTCAGGAACCATCAAGGGTGATATATTTACTCAAACTACTGTAACAAAAGCTCTAAGATAATTAAACAGTATTTTGTCCCTTTTTAATATCCCATATTTATATTACTGTAATTATTTCTGACACAACTATTTTAGTGTGTATGCCATTAATTCAATGACAGAGCTGCAAGCATCAAAGTTTTCCACTTTCCTGTCTTTTCGACAAGTCAGTTCTCCTAAGACTCCTCTTAGATTTCCCTTGCCACATTTAAAATGCAGCACTGCTTGTTGCCAAGCAAATCCTAGGGGCAGGAGACAACAAACAGCGTGCACCCTCAAACATCAAGCACCTACAGGAAGGCTCTCAACCAGATCAATCAGAAATTCACGAGGAAGATATTTGTGTAGCAGTATAGATTAACCTAGTTCTATTTTAGGTTACTCCAGCCACTCCTAGTTGCGACAACAAAGCGCTTTCTCTGCAATCACGTTTCCTAACCCCTCGAAAAAGCCAAAGAAGTAAATTTAAATGAAGTCGACTTCTAGAATACATTCCTTCCACTTCTCAGCCCCACAAGCCCGCATAGTAAGCCAGACCCTCGGCACCCTGTACTCGGGCAGACCACACTGCAGGCAGCCCAACACCGGTGGGGTGCCATGGGCCGCGTCTGTGCCGGGTGCCTCTCCTGTAAGCCCGCCAGGCAACTGGGGACACCGCCTGATCCACAGCGTGGGAAGATTTAAGACGCAAGGTTAGCGGAGAGGGAACTACAACCAGAGAACAAGCGTTCGCCGCGGCTCATGCCGCGGTAAAAACACGCGCTCTGCTCCCCGCGGCGTGTGGATCTGGAGGTAACATCTCCTTGTGGACAATGGGTGACGGCGAGGAGGAGTGTCTGCAGGGCGGGCGGACACAGACGGTGTCCGCATGGGTCCCCGGGCCGGGAGGAGAGCGGCGGTGATGTGGCTGTGGCTGCTGGGGATGTGCGCGGCGCTGCCCGCGGGAGCCACTCGGCCGAACCTCCCCGAACGAGCGAGGGGATACGGGGGCATCTCCCCCGCTGTGATGGACGGGGACGGGGCTCCAGACGGCCAAAAATACCCAGAAACACCCCCAAACCCTGAAAGCGCCGCCGCCGAGGCAGATCTACCCTCCCTTTCACGGCATGGTTTGAGGGCCGGTGTCTGGCGGGAAAGCGNGCCAACGAGTACCGGCTGCACGTGGGCGGGTTCAGCGGCACGGCCGAGGACTCCTTCGCCTGGTACCACGACAAGAGGGCCTTCAGCACGCCCGACTCCGGCAACGTCTGCGCCGAGATCTCCCACGGCGGCTGGTGGTACCACCAGTGCTTCTTCTCCAACCTCAACGGCGTCTACTACAAGGTGGGACCACCACGGAGGGACGGGATGGATGGCATGGAATGTGAGGATGGAGATGGCGGGACACGAGGGCAGGGGAGGGGCGGGGGAGCCTGTGAAAGAACCGGGGCGCACGGGCAGAGGCGGCCCGGAGCAGCTCCCTCTAGCTGCGGCCCTTCCCGCGCTGCCGCCGACAGAGCAGCACCAGCAGCACCAGGAGGCAGCGGCCGCCGGGGCTGCCCGGCCGCTCCCCCGGGCACCGGGGCGGGGCCGTGCGGGGGGTGTTCCACATCCTGCCCGGCTTGGTCCGGTCCTGTCCTGCCCCGCCCGCTCCCCCTCTGCCCGCACCGCGCCCGGCCCTGCCCTCCCCCGGGCCTCGGCTCCCCGCGCGGTGGGCGCTGTCCCGCACCGCGGGAGCCCCGAGCGGCGCCCCCGCTTGCCTCTGGCGCCGTAAACACCCGGACACTCCAAGGGTTTTCACAGGGCTCCTTAGAGCTTTCCTAGTGACTCTATATTTGCTGCTAGATGTAGGCAAAATACCCAGTTGCTTCTGGTAGCAAACTGGAAGGAAGAGAAAAACGCAAATTACTTCGGATGTAGCTCTGCCTAGCTGTTCCCACTACTGTCAGCTACCAAGGAACAGTGTCCAGGGAACCCACCACACCACCATAAATCCCAGCTTTCTGGATCCTTCTCCATTCTACTTCTCCTTCCAGATTCTGTCTCTCCTCTGCTTTCCGTAACAGCATGTAGTCATGGGCCAGTTGCAGCTACATGGAATTAACTTATGGCTGTAGTTCTGAGAGGCTTTGACCCACCTCAGTTGCATATATAGGTATAGGCCCAGATCCACAAATGGGCTTTGCTGATGCCATGCTTAACTTATCCTAGTTGACTCCCAGAGCAAACTCCAGGACTTGAAGTTCTACAAACCAAAGCTGCTGCTGCTGGAGGCTGCTGGTGCGGCTGGGCAATTCCAGGATAGTGGCCACTGGCTCTCACAGCACTTCTGTTTTCCTGAAGCCTTTTATATTTCTACAAGTGCTGTGCTAGAAAAACTGAAGTTGAATGGTAACGAATTGAACCCAGGAAAATAAAGAGCAACTTGTGTTAATTACTTGAACTGTCATGATTTCCATGATCAGATCAAACTTTCTGGATGAGATTCAGAATTTCTGAGTGTTTGTAGTCCTGCCAAACATCACATAAAAATATAAAAATAAGCATGCATCAGTTGTAATTTCTCTTTATCTCCACTGCCCCCTTGAAAATAATTTAATGTGAGGAAGCTATTGTTCCTCCCATTTTGATTTAAGGTGGTGATTTGGATTACTTTTTCCTATTTTTGATTTAAGGTGGTGTTATGTTTTGCTTTATCATGTATTGCAGGTGACATGTTAACTAAAGGATCTTGCTGGCCAAGCAGAAGACAAGCGCCAGCTGTCAAACTCTGAACCTCTGTGTATAGAGCACCAGACCGGGGCTACTCTGGGTCCCACTGCACTTGGTCTTTTACAGCTTGTGAGTTGCCACAGGAACTTGTAATTCGAATGTTTAAGATGGAATCTGTAATTTACACTTGGCCAAATGTGACCTCCCAATGTCAGGCTGTCACTGTAGTTTGTGGGGGGGAAATGTGCCTACCATGTTATTACAGTTTGAAATGAGCTTTAGGAGTAAACCCTCATTCAGTTGTAGTGCACAGGAGAGAAAGGAAATCTCAAAACAAAGGCACAATACCCGATAGTTTTCAGTAACAAAAAGCAATTGTGAACAGTTGTCCCACAGCCCAGAGAGAAGTTAATCCGGTGATTACTAATGATTTTTTTCCTTCATAATAATGTGTAGGAGAAAGCGAAGAACAGTATGTCAATGACTGAACAGCTATATTGAAACACTGTGTCAGAGAAGCTGTGGGTTTAACCATCTTCTGTTCTGTACCACAATTTTCCTTACTTCATTGAGACAAATGGAGTATAGGAAGCCTGGATCCTGATTCTTTTTGCAGCTCACAGTGACAATAAAAGAGGCAATATGAATCTCTCCCAGCACACTCCCAGTTCCTGTCCCCTTCTAGGGAGTCTCCCTGGAAGGGGGAGTACAGCTGCAGAGTGGCTGCTATTCTATCCTTCACAGCATGTATGAAGAATATCCTTATGGATAGTAGTTTATATCCTGAGAGGCATACCTGAGATTATTATCCAGATTTGACTGTTGCAAGGTCAAATGACAACACTGAATTGTGCTTTGCGTCTCATGAATATGCAACTTTTGCTTATTCCACAAGTAGACAGGTTGACCAGAAGCAAGAGTTATGCATCTGAGGATTTCTGATGTAGTTTTGCATTTCTGAAATTACCAGACAGATTCTCAGAGCATTTAAATTCACTCTACAGACACTGCTCATCTGTTACACTACTTGATTGATGTTGGCTATCACATTAATAGATGTCTTCCGGAAACAGAGCAGCAAGGTGAAAAAATGTACCTCTGAATTTCAGAAGCCCACATGCTCACACAGAGAGTTAAATGAGTATGTACCATTAGGACAGTAAGCAGCAAGGATGGCATGTGCTGTGCCTGAACTGGCTCTCTGTGGGCATCTGTACTTCCAAGATCTCTGTTGTTGCATGTGGGTATGCCCAGGAACTCCCCAAAATGCTGCATACAAGTACTACAGACACAACCCACAGACTCACACCAGTCTAAGCAGACTGTAAAATGCCATCAGAAATGTTTCATTTTAAATTTACCAGGTAAAGAGTCAGTGTTTGTGAAGGTGTGAACTTACTGTTCTTAATTGATTAAAAAGACCTTTTCCTAGATGTACAGGGAAGATAAAAGCCTTTTCTTATGAAGATTGAAAAGAGGAAAGCACAGTCATTTTACACAATAGCTAAAAAATTAATAACAAAGGAAAACAGACTTCCTTCGGAGGAGATACACTTCACTTAATACAAAACAGCATATCATGAAATCAATTAAAATAATTCCAGCATGTCATGAATTATTCATCCGTTGGTTATTTTCACAGGGCTCCTTAGAGCTTTCCTAGTGACTCTATATTTGCTGCTAGATGTAGGCAAAATACCCAGTTGCTTATGGCAACAAACTGGAAGAAAGGAAGAGAAAAAAGCAAATAAATTACTTCAGATGTAGCTCTGCCTAGCTGTTCCCACTACTGTCAGCCACCAAGGACAGACCGGTGTCCAGGGAACCCACCACACCACCATAAATCCCAGCTTTCTGGATCTTTCCCCATTCTACTTCCAGATTCTGTCTCTCCTCTGCTTTCCGTAACAGCATGTAGTCATGGGCCAGTTGTGGCTACACAAAATTAACCTGTGCTGGAAATTCTTAGAGGCTTTGACCCACCTCAAATGCAGGAGGTGGCTAGAAGTATGAGTATAGGCCCAGATCCACAAATGGGCTTTGCTGATGCCATGCTTAACTTATCCTAGTTGACTCCCAGAGCAAACTCCAGGACTCAAAACGAACCCCTATAAACACTCAAATACTTTGGGCATCTCAGTGACAACATGAGCTCAAAAGAACCCTGAGCTACTGAGGGAGGAGCCATCTAAGTTTGGCAGTAAGAAATACTGGGGATTGTGAAACCTAAACTCCCAGGGCTGTATAGACTTTTCAGCTCTCACCTGCTGTATGACCCATCAAGTGAGACTGTGCAGTGCATGGTCACAGTTGTACCCTACTTTTCTTTGCTCTTCTGGGACTGAATGAAGGCAGCCAGGCACAGATACTGTTTCCCTCAAGCAGCCAGGCATAATCCAGACTTGTTTATGCACCTAGTGACAGGTATTAATTACATCCCAGTGAGCTAGTGATATATAATCCAGCATTCAGGCTACTGTCATCATCTGATTTGTCTGTGTGTTTTGTGTATTAAACACTGCAGAAGAAAAGTACTTGAAATTTTCATGCAGTCTTAGGATTGTTCCTACCTTTACACATCACACTGAAATATTCATGGTATTTTTAAATTAAAATGGATTTTGATTGCAAGTAATTATAATAAACAACTTGGTGTGACCATTTTTTAACCTTGTAAATTGGAAGCAAAACTGATTCCATTTGAAAATTAGCTAATAGTTTAGTGTTTTCCCTATTTTACTAATTAAAATTACAGAAGTTAGGGAGCAAACAAATATATTTAGACTTTCATACAAGTGCCTACTAGTACTACCTCACGATAGGTTTTTTAATTAGCTGTTCTTTATGGTGAAAGCTTAAATACTGTCTGCATCAATTCTGAGTAAGAGGCAGGGTAAGAGAATATGGGTTGAAAATAAGCAGAACAAGTGCACCAAAACTCTCCTCTATAGTTCTTACAATAGGTGAGATAGAAATACTTAGGAAATGAAATGAGCTTGTGATCCCATATGTTGCACACTTGTATCCATGTGAGATCACATCTCTGATCTTCGTGGTTTGTCTCACCCACTTTGCCTCTTTTTAGCTTCCTGCTGCATACCACACTTGGTGAGCTGCAGCCTCGACTGTCTCCCACAGCCCACTTGCTGATGCCCTGTATTGGCTGCAGCATTCATACTGGGGGACAAGCCTTCTCAAAATATCCCACACTTTCACCTGCACTCTCATTCAACCTTTTTTTTGGTGCAATTCCGTTTCAAAATGCAGCTCATACTATAACTCTTTTATTTTATATCTTACCTTTGCACAGAATCACCTGCTTCTCTGTGCTGGTGGCAAGGGCCATGGGCTGTACAGCATTGGAAAGGGTTAGACATTTACATGCATAGTGAAAACGTATCGTAGCATTAAAAAATGTGTATGATAAATACAAACCCCCGTGCCTAAGGGTGTAACTGATAAGGACAGAAAGACTTCCATTCTGTTATTATCACTAGTAGAGATTCCTTCCCCAGTTTCCGAAGCGTCTGTTTTTGATGATTTTTGGAAGTCGGATACAAAGACTTAGATCAAATACAGGTCCAAACTCGTTCCAGCACTGCAGTTCCTCAGTTCCTAAGGTCTCTAACCTCAAAAGGTATAAAAAAAAAATCATAATCAGAACTGACACAAGTAATTACAAATATATACATATTTTGCATTTTTATGTCTGTTTTTCATCTAAGACCCTTTTCAAACTATATATGTGGATGAGAATTAGTGGTGACAGATTTATGACAAAGATGGTGCTGACACTGGTGCTGCGAAAGCTTTGACCGATACTCAGCAATTACTTCTGCCCATCTAATCTCCAAATCAATCCAATTTACTCCTGTCAGTTCTGCAATCAGTTCCTTCACCAGCCTTTTACAGTTCTCTCTTGCTGTACTTGCTCTTTCCTTCTCTTTTCAGGGAAGCTGCAGGTACAGCCAAGATGCTTTCTTTTTCTCTAGATGAAGGGAGCAATAGATAAATTAATTACTCTTAATCTCTTGACAATTTCAGTATTTTTCCAAAATTAAAGTTTTTAGAGTTTTCTGTTTGTCTGTTTCACACAGTTCTTTACCTCAAAACAAAAAGGAGCTCTCTCCTGTGTCAGATGTGAATTTTTTCCTGCTAGAGTGAAGAGGCTACAGTCTGACTACAACTCTCATACCATTTGTAACAGACTAGAACTATTAGTGTGCTCCTACATGCCCGGTTTCCCACAGGGCACTGTTAGACCTCCTGGAATGCAGATTAGAGTCTGGAAGCCTTGATAATAATATTGGGTAGGATAGTTCTCAAAGTTCAGGTCCCGAGAAGGAAACCAAAAAGTCTGGCTATCCCCAAACAAATAGTATGTCTATGAAATCCTTTAGTATTCATTACCTGTTTCCATTAGCATAAACAACAAGCAGACCTTGGATGTGAATAGTATTTTATGACAAACAGAATGCTCCTTGTGGTGACAATATGCTCAGGGTCGGTATGTTGTTACTTCTGGGTAAATGCTGTATTTCGCACATTCCCATGACAGCAAACAGAAAACAATGTTCTGTAGGTTGCTCCAACTAGAAATATCCCATTAACTTACAAATCAGATAAAGGGATAATGCCAATAGAGGTTCTGCATGCCTTCTGGGTGGGTAGAAAGAGATTAACAGCACAGCTCAGAATGCACACCTACTGAATGGAGAATTACATTGAATTAAGAAGCATCTCATGGACAGAGTGTCTTCCCTATGGAGACAATGGGAAGTCAGAGTCTATTGTAACTCTTCCATTTCTATGCAAATCTTTTTTAGATTTTACAGTGAGATTTTACCCTGCAGAATTTTACAACTTTGTGCACAAGAAAAGCTTCTGTCAAGTGTGCAACAATTCCAGAATAACTTACTTAAAATACAGATATTAGCAAGCATTAATCACAAAATTTAGACATCAGGTCTAGGCTAGAAGGCAAGTGTGAATAAATCTTGTGGAAGCTGAAGGCACAGGCACAGCAGAAACTCAGCATCAAGCATGGTTTTAACCCTGCAATGTCAAACCACAAGGACAATTAAGTTAATTAATACAAGCCTTTATGGGCTCTTAAGCTGGTTCTTCCAGTCAGTCTAGGTGAGCAACCTTTACTTCGGCATTGCTTGATGTCAAAATGCTGAAACTAGTATTTAATGTTATAAGCTTTTCAAGCTTTTCTATTAAATGCATTTATATACCTATGTGTGAATATGCATGCATGCACATGTGTGCATGCACAAAAACACACATGCATTTATGTAGGTATACTTGCAAGGATTTCAGGAAATAAAAGATCAGTCCAGCTGTCACGACAAAAACACTCCTCATATGGGGGAACTTGGCTATCACATTCTGCTTCTCTCATTTTTATTGTGTCATTTAATACAGGACTATGAGGTGTTAAATACAAGTTAGAGCAAATGCCATAGATAAAAAGATGCAGACAGCTTGAGAAAGCTCAACCTCACCAAAGCCTAAAAGTAGTTTTACTGAAAAGTCTAATATTAGAGTGTCACATTGTATGTCCCATTGATGTCAGCCTTAGAGCATAACACAAAACTGAAGGTGGAATCCAGGAGTTGTGTTTATTGAAGGAGCATTCCCTGAGGACAGGGGAGAGAGAAGTCAAGGCCTATAGCCTCTCTCTTCTCTAGAGACACTGGGAGAAAGACCCTGCCCTAAGCCTGTGGGTAACGGTAGTATAGGCAAGCCTCAAGCTGTGTTACTTTCTTTTTATGCAGATTTTCCTGCATCTGCAATGTGGTTCTGGCCTCTTCCTTTATTGACGGAAAACTTCCCGAAAAGATGTGTAGGGAACAGGATCTACCTGGAGCAGCTTGGGGTGCATATACCACAGCCAGAGGCTGTAAGCTCCAGAGTAACAGTAGGACAGTGGCAGGTTTCTCCCTAGAGAGAGGAGAAGCTTAGGAGCCAGCATTGCTGGGAATGTGCTTGTGGAAACCTGGTGAGGGTTGGGGAGAAGACAGCCGTGAGGCTTTTTAAACTCCCTACAACCATTAAATCACCAAAACCCTTTAAAAAACAATGCTTGTAACAGAAGCCCCTTGAAATAATTTCTTACAGCTTTGATGCTCAACATCTCTTGCAGCAGGACCACCTGTTCCTTGAAAGCGGGAATGTCTCATCTCACAGCAGTATTTCAAGCAGCTTTTCCTACCTTTATATAGCTGGGAGGAGCATTTCTCACTTGGGTTTATTGAGGAGTCTGTTCTCCCAGTCACATGAACGCAAAGTTCTTCTCTACAGAATTACAAAAATAACCTGTAAACAAGTATTTCATTTGTACCTCCCTGTTGTCATCACATTTTCCTTCCCTGTGGCTGTAAGTTTCCAAGGCAGAATAGCTATTTAATGATCAAACATACTGGCATTGTTAATTCCCAGAAGACAAGCACATCAATAAAACAAGAAGTACTTCAGTTAAGTAATAATAGATCAGGCACCTCATTTTGCAAAGTAATAACCCGGAGAAACCAGAGGATTATAGCAGAAAAGAACTAGGTACCCTTTGTGTTATCATTGACAGTACCTGGTCTCAATTTACCCATTGGAATTACATGAATAACATGAAAAAATCCTGCTTTATTCTGAAAATGGCACTTGACTGATGCCCACTTTTCTACCTGAAGCTCCAATTCCAATTGGTCTGCAGCCTGGAAATGAAAATATCACATATGATGAAAATATAGTGTGTGTATACATCTCTACCACAGTAAATGATATACTATTATCTGTGTATTACAGTTCATAGGTGTATATGTGCGTGCGTGTGTGTGTGTGTGTGTGTGTGTGTGTGTGTGTGTGTGTGTGTGTGTGTGTGTGTGTGAGGTTAACACAGCTTACATCTGTCTGTAAGCAGAGGAACAGGAAAAGAATAATTGAGTTGCTCTTATTTTTCTCAACTTTGGAAATGATTAGTAGTTAAAAGCGTTTTTACTTTATTTTAATCTAAAACCAAGGTGCTATTCAGGAAGCAGAAATGATACACAGCCATAAGTGATCAGTGATGAGTTTTGATTTCAATGGAGATGTCATAAGCTGAATACTGCCCCAGCTAGGCGGCTGGGCAAGGTCTCTTAGCTGATAAGGATCTCTCCACTTGGACTGACAACAGGCCCAGGAAACAACTGATGATCTTGTTCCAGCTGCCTTCTGGTGTTACCGAGTTATAAACTGTGCTTATATTGAAATTGTGAACTATGGTTTACACGCAGCACATGTGGAAAAGCAGTTCACCACCAGGTGGCAGATACAACAACTTGAGTTTCAAATGCTAGAGACCCAAACAGCAGCACTGATTCAGAAAAACCTTACCCGTCGCCCATATGTTTTAAAAAAGCAACCGGACACTCTTCTTATTTGACCAAGTCCAAGGATGTACCGGATGGATGCTACCATGTCCCAAGTTACAGATTATTTTAGTTTAAGAGGTACTGTGTTACAACAAGTTTTAATTCCCAGATGAACTCTTGCTGGTTAAGAAAAAAATGCCATTTTGGTTCACTAGGGTCCTTCCTAGAGAAAGAGTAAATACCTAACCCAACACTTGGTCATTTATTCCTTTACTGTTCTATAGGCTAAACCTTACATGGGACATTTAATTACCAATTTCAACCATGTTGGTTTGGGATAGTGAAATAAAATTAGATCTCTAGAGTATTCATGGATAGAATGAAGGGTAGAAAATGAAAATATTGCCAATGTATTTCAAGGTATTTGCTTAAATCACTCTACTAAACCTACCAGTCCTCCCTGTAACAGAGAAAAGCATCATAAGCAATTTCCAAATGCTGGGCTTCTTTTGTAATCTGTTCATCTCAGATTCATCTCAGAATTTACTATAATTTGTGTAAGATCTTAGACTGCAAATGGGGCAAATTAGATCCTGCTCTGGGGCAGGATCCATTTTTTGTCCCTGTATTTGCAAAGGGTTTAGCATGCTGTTATTCTGACAAAGCGCTTAATCAAATAATAAAAGGTCATTATCACTATAAGTCACGGTGCTTTACAGACAGTTTAATAAGCTTTGAGAAGCAAGTACCTGAGCAGGAACAAAGTGGGAGCTGGGGGACAACCATCAAGTGAATGGACTCTTAATGAGTGTATTAACTCCCACCCGTCCTAACATTTCAGAGATTCTGTGATACACATGGACTTTGAAGACTTGTTCCTGGTATTTTTTTAAGACCAACATATTTTCACTATTTTTGTAAGCTTTGTCATTATGAACTTTTGCCTTTTTGACCCACTAATACATGTCATAATAAAATAAGAAAACAGTTGCTTTTCTAGATGATCTTCAACATGGACTACGATCACTTGAGCTGCTGATGCCAAGACCTATTCAAGTTGTACTTTGTTCTCTCTGTTTTATAAGCTTTATTATTATTTGGTTCACTGTGCAACTGCAAAATACAAGCAACAAAACTCCTTTGTATTTTACCAAAGTATCTTCCTTGCTAAGTTTTTGAAAATTAAAACATGGAACTTGTTACTGGACTTTAAGGTTAGGCAAAGCGTACAATGAACACACTAATCTCAGCCTGTTATCTGATCTGTGTTACTCTATTCCAATTTCATTTAGTATATGGCTCAGATGTGTTGGATACATTGAGAAATACATTTCATAAACTATATATTCTGCAAAATCAAACTATGATGTGGCTGGTGATATTACAACAATTAAAATATGCTATTTCAAAGAAGATTTGCAACACATCCACACTGTGTTTGTTCAAATATATTTGCTGTATAGGACCACAAATCATCAAATCATCAAACTATGGGTTTTGAACATAAAACCAACACAATTAAAGAAACAAACCACTGCAATTTAATAGAAACAATCTCACTTTACAAGATAATAATGATGGAAACTTTTCAAAGGAATGTGAAAAAGAATGTAATTAAAAATGACAGATTTAAGACAACAGAAAGTTGAAAATTAAATAGCAGAATAATTCTAGTAGGTGGAAATTTTAACCAGAATGTTAAGTTATGTATCATTCTGTTTAATAAGTGACACTGTATTATCAGCACTTACTGACATCTGACATATGCTATTCCTTTAAAGTAGCATTTTTCTGTTCAGTGACCTGACACAGTCTGACAATAAGCAACCCAGAGCCCAAAACCAGTTAACAGGTGGTCAGCAACAAAAAAAACAGGACAGGAAAGGACCTGGAACACACGTGATGAGTAAAACTTAACTTACTGCTAATACGGTGATTTCAATATTCAACGCACTCCACAAATATTCTAGATTTTTTACAACACATACACTTCCAAACATGAACCAAAGCAAAACAGGGGTGATCAGGCTTTGTGGATGGAGAGAAGCACTGGCCTGGGAACTAGGAAATTGTGATTCCGTTCCTGGCTTGAGATCAGACTCCCAGGCAAGACATACAGGAAGATGGAAACAACACTCGCCTCCTAAGAAAACCTTGAAATCTACTGAAAATAAAGCAATGAATCTGAGTTGGGGCTTATCAAAAATCAAATAGGAACTATATAGCACTTTCTCTAGTCACTTTAGAAGTTACTTAATAATAAACTTTATTAAGCATGACTGCTACTAATGGTGCATAAAAATAATTGAATGAAACATGATAAACCGAATGTATACAAAGGATTCCACAGAAGTGGAAGTCACATACTTTTCCTTCTCTGAACCCAATTCATGAAAAAGTGAGGAGAGTGCAGTGAGTGTGAGTACCCACAGAAATCCCAGAAAGAAAATTGGTCCCATGGGAAGTGGGACCACAGGGAATTTTGGTGAAACCAGGATTTAATTTCCAAAATCTTCAGTGATACTTAAGCAAATAATTATGTCTTTATCAAGATATGGAGGATGCTTTTCTGAAAAGGGATCTAAATTTAAGTATAGACTGAAGTTCATGAGAACTGCAAAAGAAAGTGCGTAAGTCACACAAGCATAAATATGCACATGAAAAGTGAAAATAAAGTATTTGTCTTATTAAATAATATAAAATAATGTGATAGCCACCAACAGAGGAAAAAATCCACAAAGATATTTTTTGCAGTTTATTTTCAATTATAATTTTTGGGTTACCAAGCAGCTCTGTATGGAGAAAGCACAGAAGAGTAATTCTGGCACTTTTGGGTAGTACATTTTTTTTTTTCCCAAAAATTTTCAAGACACATTCAGTCCACTTGCTCAGTCTATAGTCCATTTTATATGAGCATGATTAACTCATATGATTCCAGAGGAAACTAACAATATATACAGTCAATGAAACTATCTTCTTGGCTACTCCGGGCCCTTTAAAATGTCTTCTAAGTCTATCCTGGCTAAACAGAATCCACAACATACATGATAGCTACAGAATACACTGTTTTGAAATGAGAAATGCTCAGCACAAAATGGGACTCTTGGCATGCAGCTTAAAATAAAAGGTAGAAGTTCAGAAGTTTATAAAATCTCAAATGGGGTCAATTAAAAGGGCTTAGCAAAAGAAGGGACTGTTCATTGTTACTGTAAAAAAGGCACTTTGAGAAAATGGGACCAGAATTGGAGGAATCTTAGTCGACACAAAGTTCAGTTTGGTTTCATAAAAAGGCTTCAACGCTAAGGGATGCTACTCAAGTTTCCTGCAGTTGTATATTAAAATAAATTGCTGAGTAGTTTATAATAAAGGACATAAAATGTTTACAACCAACTTGTAAAATTAAGAAAAGCATAGTATAAGCAAAATATTACTAAAAGCAGCAATGCATAGCCTTTCATTGAGATAATGCACAAATTTGGACACCATGTGTCAAACTCCCATTTTTGAGATACTTTCAGTAGCATTATCAACATAAAATTGGCCTACAAAACAAAAGCTTTACCAGCTCCCATTCACAAGGAGATTGAGGTCATAAACAAACTAAAACAATTTGTCAGTATTTTCAACATCCTGGATGACCAATATCAAGTATATGGAATAACAATCACACTCTTTGTTCAGCTATCTCACTGGAGGCAGCCGTTAAATCAGAGGAATGATTTTAATTCTTTTTTAACATTTACACAGTAATGCATTTAAGTTCTTTCAAATGTTGCTCACCACAGTTTGTTTTTCTCTTTTCTCTCCACAAAAACAACAACAAAAAAAAACCACCAAAAAAAAAGAGAAAAAAACACAAAAAGAAAAAAAATCAAGCACTTCCACAGAAAGGATATTTGGCAATTTTATACTCCACTGAAGGGTGGATTTTCACAATAGCTCACTTTAAATTGAAAGTCATTAGTGGTCTTTCCTCTCGTTTCTGCCAAGGACTCTTCTTATCTTCACCTTGGTCATCTTCCTCATCCTCCTCGTCCTCATCATCATCTTGAACGGATGTTCCGTGTTCAGGACTAGTTAATGGCTCTGGTTTGGTATCCACAGTTCTTGTTTCCTCCTGGAGGCTGGGCAGCTGTATACCACTTCTCTTACTGGTGCCTTCTAGGAGGCATCGGAGAGCATTGTCCTCAGGGCTACAAACTGCTGTTCCACACTCGCTGCCACTCTGGTCCATATCATCCAAGTACACAAGTTGCGTGTAAGCTGTGCTATCTGAAACCTTCCGCTCTCTTTGCTGGTGCTCCTGCACTGGTGGGTGACTCTGTGGTGCAGAAAGATGATCTCCTCTTCCCTTTCGGGCAGATTTTGGTTCATTCATGTCAACACCAGAGTCCAAACTGGCATCGTTACTCCCATTCCTACCAGCTCTTTGGAGATCAATGTACGAATGTCTAACGTGAGCATTTGAACGTCCATCTAGAGAAACAAACCATGCTCGGGGATGAGGCAATGGCTTTCCACCTCCTAATTCCATCAAAGCCTTTTCTGTAAGAAGCTGCACTTCACTATTCATTTGAGCCAGGGATGCATCATTAAGTGAGGCAGGAATGGAAATAGATTCAGACATGGAAGCGTTTTGCTGACTCCACTCAGCTGCACCTGCATCTTGCAAATGTTGCTGAGATATTGCTTGGGATGCCAACTGCTGGGGTTGCAGCTGTTGGGGGGGATGTGGGAAAAGCCGTGCATGAGGGTTAGGAAGCTCAGCCTGAAGTCTTTCTATATCAATCTGCTGGTCAGCTGGGACAACCAGAGGCTGGCTAACAAAAGGGTGTTCTACAGGCAATTTCATGTAATGACCTGGAATGACCAGTGCAGGCAAAACCTTTCTGTAAACACTGTCATTGACTTGGTCAACAGAATTGCAGCAGATTAACTGACCTGGTCGAGGGAAGGATGTAGGTCTTTCAAGGTGATCAACCGAACGAGACATCATACAATCAGTAGGCCTGCAGTCCAGCAGCTCTTTTTCAGGGCCTGAAGGTGTGGGGTATATTTGTTCCTGAATATTGTATTTACTTCCAGTAGCAATATGGTTCATAGATACTTGAATTTCTCTCTCCTGCTTTTCAAATAAAGGCTGAGACAACATAGCATTGCAACTTCTTCTATACTCATCTTTGATAGGGGACTCATAGCCTTCAGCTGTTTCTGTAGATTTTCTTGTCTTTAAAGGAAAACTATCTGCTGATTTGTGGTAGTCTTTTCTTAGAGATCCACTGGGAGTCAAATCATCCAAGGAAATTCTGCTCTTGTCTTTCTCTTTGTCAGAGAGCAGCTCCTCTCGGGAGCTAAACTCCTGGGAAGTACTGAAGGAGTGTTTGAGCATAGGTGTATGCATATCTGCTTCTCCACTAGGTGATACCATCTCCATGTGGACAGCACTGATTAATTCCTTTGCCCCTGAGTTTTCAGTGTGTCTATTGCTAGCAACGGACAACCCACCAGGAAATTCTGACTCGCGACGTGAAAATATTAAATTTATATGGGACATTGAGGTTGCTTGATCTTTCTTAGAAGTGTCCAGTGCTGTTGCCAGCTGCAGTTTCTTATGATGTTGACGTGGTCTTAAACATTTTCTTCTATAAAAGTCAGTGACAAAAGAAGTTACACATTTATGACTGTTGTAGACAGAGACAAAAGCAGCAAGAGTGTCTTAACAGAAGATTTTTAAGCAGCGATTAGTATTAGGGGGGTTGATTACATAACCTACCAAGTAAAAGTTTATCTCAGCAGCGAAGATAAAAGAATAACTAATGTCAATTGGGAAATATCTCAAGTACCAATTACAAATTGGAGCAAATGTCTGGAGAAGGCAAATATAAAATCACTCATTAATAGGCACTTGCTAATAAGTTTAACATTCATTTTAATATAAGGCTAATATAAGGATCATTTGCAAATGCATAACACATACAGTGATAGAGATCTTGAACCTATGCCCACGTTTGAGTGGAAGTTACACAGTGAACACAGGTACAGATGCATGTGATTCATTTAGCTAACATCCTACCAAAGGCAGGGATTGTATATGCTGCATGTAACCAGGAACACAGGAAATTTAATCTCACTGTTTCTTTCTTTTCCAAGTGTTTGCTTGCGCTTTTTTCCCCCCCCAAAGTAAAAATGTTTCAATGCAAAAGTTTTTTCATTTCATAATCACAAAAAAGCTTGTATTTCTAACATGGACTAAGTAACCATGATGGTGAATCTTACCTGCAATAATACAAAAGCAGACACAGCAAGACTAGAAGTATGAGAGCCATCCCTCCTAAAATTGCCAAAAGAAACATTGTGTGATAGCTGGTAATGTCGTGTGTTACAACGGGACCTGGAAGGCCAGAAAAAAGAATTTAGACCTGTAACAACCGGCAAACAGGAAGAGGAACAACACTTAAGCAAGGAGAAGGACATCTTCCCTTGTTATCAGGGTGCTAAGCAACACTGGCGCTAACAGCGCTGGTGCCTACTGAGCAGACCATCTCTGGAGAAGGGAGCAAGTTGTGGAGAAAGCATGTGCTGGTTTTCATGACTGCGACTCCAACTAGATCATTTTGTGGAAATGCAGTTAGTTTCAATGGGAACATGCATCAGTGAACGCTGCCTTCCAGGTCCTAATGCTGACACAGTGTGACAAAGCTTTCACTGGAGAAAAGCCATCACAGCATCTTCCAGCACCGTAATGCATGTAGCAAGCACTGTGGGCAACAACTTCTGTTTAACATCTGTGGTGCTTCACACTGAACAGTACATACAGTGCAGTATGGGAATAGTTGGAAGATGTGTTGGTGCTCTGAAGTCTAGATCAAGCCAAGCCAAGCATATCTTCAGTAGCTTTAAAAAACAGGCCACTAGTGAAACTGTGTTGTAACTCCAGGATTAAATAATCCTTAGTAAATGTTCTAACATACAAAGGAATGCACACATGTGGACAATGTCTGTTCACACTTATGCATGTGTTACCCTGTTGGTTTGTAAAATCCTTATCATGATTTTGAAATAAAGACCCAGATTTTCATTTGCAGGCAAACAGGAACACCACCAGCTGCCTGACTAACATGCATGTACTGTGAAGGACAGCAAACTTGGCCAACTTGAAGGTCCTAGGTCATGAGGCTTGCAAAACATCATCTGTGGATCTTGAGTGGTCTGTAGAGCCACTGCTAGGAATACAAAGCTCATTTTTTGTCCATTTTTGAGATAAGAAATCAAATAGACTCAATTAGTAGATAAAATATGCAAAAATACATCAAGTCATTGAAAATAACATAAATTATATTGCATTTGGGAAATTAAAATATTTATACACTCTGTTCCACCACTACCTTTACATAATTGATTGTTGCTCCAGGACATCACGCAAAATTTTTTAGGAAAATGTTGTTCCCACTGCAACAAAGTTTTAGAAACCCAGATCTATCCCTCAGAAAGAAGGAAAAGTAAAACACAAGCAGAAATTGTGCCATACAAGTTAAATTACATGGACAAATGAGCCTTCTGTCAGGGGTACAGGCCTTGTAACCTCATGTCATGACTAGCGTAACTTTCTTGTAACCTTGGACAGAGCTGTACTGAGAAATGTTTGGCTCAAAGCAGTTGCTTTTTCTTAAAGTATGATTATTTCATAAAATTCCATTAAATTCAATATGATAGCTTCTTCAGATCTGCATCTGCCTCTAAATTCTGTTCAGCAATGAATCAGATGAATATTCCAGCAGTTTCATTTAATAGAATCTCAGATAAAAAGCTTGCACATTATGAAACAACTTCATGGCATATATGAGTAGACTTTAAAACCTGTCCTCATGTAAGAGTTTGTTTTGTTGGTTAGATAATACTTTATTTAGCTTGCACAACCAAGACAAGAATTTTTTCATTTCTACTTAAAGAAAATCTGTAAGAGGAGGAGTAGGTTGTTTTTTTTTCTTTCTTTCTTTTTTTTTTTTATTTTAAATTGATTTTCTCTTGTATACATAGGGGTATCTCAGATTATTGGTGGCTGAAGAACTAATACCAAGACGTAGACATCTGAGGCAGCCATAGAGAGGGAAAAAAGGAAGAGCAAGCTGCAACACTAATAATCTCCACAGGCACAGAAGCGTATGTTATCAATGCCTAGTTCAATGCCATTTTCTACAGTTATGCCAAGAGACTCACAGATGGCAACCGGTCAGCTCATCTACTAATGCCACTCTAATACACTTCACAGAACTTCTAAAGTTAACTTAGTCACTGAGATGATGCAAAGCATAAATCAGGGTAAAATGGGCATCTTCAGTGCAAAAGGAAAAAAGTGACAATAAATCAACCAATCAATCAATCAATCAATTAGTAAACATCTAACCCAGGAAGATGCTGGTTTTAGGTGAATCTATATCTCTGTGTTTCTCCACAGAAACTTCACAGCACCTATTTTTCTACATGCTGCTGTAACACCAATACATTGATGCTGTAACTCCCTTCTTTTTCTAGCAATGGCTCTACCAGGCAGTGGTGACATAAAGAAGGAACACTTTAAAAAGTCCTCCATTGAAATGACTCAGATATTTTGACCACAAGGGTTGCCCCCCACAATCCCGAAAAGATTTTAGCCCTTTACTTTCAGATTTCTGTTTTCTAATAATCCATTACTGACCAAGCTGTGGCATCTCAGATGAGGTCATTCTGAAAAATACAAACATTATATATGAATAAATAATTACTCAATGCTGCAAATATCAATAAAATTCAATTCCATCTTACCTGGGATAGTAGGTGACATAGCTGCAACCCAATAGCCCAGCTGAGGTGCAATGTAAGTCCAAGTCAACTGATTTCCTTCTTGTTGTACAATGCCCAAACTACTCTTTAGCCATGTCCCTGTAAATGTAAAGGTTGTAGGAAGATGTTATGGATATACTCACACATAGTTCCACACAAGTGGAAAAGCAAGAGGTAACAAAACCAAATAATGGGCTGTAGCGCTTTTGTGTGTTGCTGTGAAGTGAGAGATTGTGTCTTCGGTCACTGGCATTTGAGATCTCCCACATGCAAGTCATCCTTGTGGCCTTCTCGGAAGCAAAAAAAAAGAATCCAAATTAAAACCATTTAAGATTAAATAAAACTAATAACTCTTCAAAAACTGTTAAAAGAAAATATTTGCCATGTGAGATTCCCTTATTCTTGAAGCAGCATATTCCTGAAGCTGATTATATATAGACAGCCCACTTTAAAACCGTATTTCAAGAGACATCGCATCTCCCAGACCACAAACGAGTTCTGCACACCACCCTTCTACCAGCTCTGGCTGTCAACTTTGAGAAGACTAAAGAAAATATTTCCTCAAAATGTTAGTTTTCCTATACAGAAAGAAAGCTTATGAATATTACTGCCAATGATTGTAGAATTACATTGCACCATCACTTTGATTCAACTTTGTTAGTCATTCAGAATTTATGTAGTACTCCCAGGAATACTGTTTGGTAACAGAGGATGAGTTTTTTAAAACATATTTCTTAAAGGAAATGAAATAGATATTTTTGAAATTTTCAAATGATAATTTCAAAGTAAGTGAGACTAACAACTACAAAGCAATGTGTTTAAATTTGTGTAACTCTTAAGTAGTCCAGACTGACAATCTGCACTAGTTGTGAGCTGTTCTACTTCCTGAAGATTAATTTTATTGCAACAATTGGGCTACGAAAAACCTTTACAACTGAATCAGCTGAATGCCTTCTTGTAATTAAGACCCCTGATTTTGGGGCTGTAGAAATAAAAAATCACCTTAGTTTCTGATGTATTAAATGTCCAGAATAGACATTGTAGACTGTTCCTGTATTCATTCTCTTTGAAAGAAACACAGAATTGCTGGCCTGGACACTGAGAGCAACCGCTGAGAAGCCACCACTGGTGCCAGGCAGTACTTCCCAAGGCTGCAGTCCTGGCTTGGCACCTCCAGTGGGTGCCATAACAGAGGGCATGACCTCCTGAAGGTTCTTCACACACTTTGGTGTCCACTACCAGTACGCTGATCAGTGCAGCACAGCTGTTTCTGTGCAGAGGGAGGGCAGAATGCTGTATTTCCCTTACTCACACTTGAAAAACAAGCTGCATCATGTACGTGTAACTCCCTTTCCTTTAAATAAGTCTCCTGCTTGTAATTCTCAAAATGGTGCTTTTCATCAGATGACACTCAGGACTAAGCAGCAGAATTTGTGGAAGACAGTCATCTGAACACTTAGCAGTGAGTAAAGAACTCACAGAGGAGATGCTGCAGTTATGTTTGTTTTTTTTTAATACCACAAAGATCCTGATGATTTCTTCTGTGTTCCTTAGATTATCCATCTGTGCAAATCCTGTACATATAAGAATAGCTTTTCTGAGTGTTTATGTCCTCCCTGCTACTGATTTTTATTGTGTAAGACCACCGTCCTAGGCTAATAATAAACCCATCTCAATATAGTGAGAAGTTTAGAAAAATACATGGCTGAGAGGATTTCTAGATCTAGGTGACTACTATTGCCAGATGGTGACTGTATTTGCAACCAAACTGAATTTGTGGGCAACAGGGGAAAGGAATTCAGTTTTCCAAGTATCATTTCCAGTCTGTATAGGGTGGCAATAATCTGTTATTTCATAAAGACAGTCACACAAGACAAGTAATTTTGATTCATGGTACCAAAAGTACACTGATTTGCACATATGGCATCTATAACTCTTGTAGCAGAACACCTTGATGTAGCCAATAGTTTACCTCTCTTAGGGAAACATTTTCAGGAAGAATAGAATGGAATTGTCCACAGTTATGTGTGAAGTTTCTGGAAAAACTAAAAAAAGTAGATTTGTTTTTCTTCACTAATATGGCCACTAACCCTTCAGGTTTTCTAATAGCCCTGAACCACAAGATGAAAAATAGCCCTTAGGGTCAAAAAGTGCTCGTATCTTGTCTCTAAAATGCCATTTGGTAAAAATTCTGTAATCTTGAACATTGTAATTATTTTTTCTGCAAGATTTGGACGATGAGAACATGCACTAACTATTCAAATACCCAACAATGTGAAACAAAATTTTAACAGAGATACATGGTGCTGATTAAAAGAAATAAAAAAAGGATGACCTGGGAGATGAATTCATCACGTTTCCTATACTTTTCTTTTCTGACCATCTCTAAGCCCTTTAAATTCATGCACAAGTAGAACACAGACGTATGTAATTTAGTCTAGTTCATTATCTTTGTCCTCTGTTTTTACAGCTACCTCCTTGAGCAGAAGCTATTACTGATTCCCTCACTAGGGGGAACTTGTGTCCAGCATGCCTTATCCACATTATACTGCATTCCAGAGAACGCAGTCCTGATGCCTCCTTAAAAAGCTTTTGCTCAGTAATACTCTGCTTGCATAATGCAGTGAGCAAGAAGCTAATAGAGGCTGCACTCTTATCTCTTTGAGCAGAGCTCTGCTGCCATCCTGCCAAACATGCAGCAGCTCAGATGGCTCATATTTTAGCAATCGCAGGAATCCCTGTATTTGCAATGGAAGCAAACAATAGATTCTACTGCACAAGGTCAGTCAGGTTTCATGCTGGTCTTCTGCTCACTTAGGTTCCCCTTTTTTGTTACCCACTGAATACACTCAAAGCAATGTATTGGTCTGTATAAACTAGTGAAAATGTAATTCCCTCTCTCTGTTATGGACAGCTAAGAATTTCCAAAGTGTAACAGATATATCTAATATGGCTCATCTTTAAACAAGAGTGATGAAGCTTTTGTCAACCATACCTTACAAATTCGTATATGACGACAGAAGATAATTACTTTTTAAATGGCACTGTCCCAAGTTCCTTCAACGGGACAACACCAAGTGTGGGTTCCTGGAAACCACAGGTACACAATCTCCTCATCCGCCCTTTTTTAATACTCTCCTGGGTCAACATTTTGGTGTTAAACTCTACTCTTAAACTTTTACCATCTCTTACCAATAGGCCACTAATAAAAGAGCATCCTCCCACATTGTGGGATGAAGAGAATAAAGAACTCCATCCTTCACAACAGCAGTGACACAACAGGTTTGAGTAGAAACAGTTGAAACACAAAGTCCTGTATGGTTTCTTTTGTGATCAAATAGCTGAAAGCCAACCTAGTATTACTGGAGGGAACTGACATGCCTCCAGTATTCTGCAAGTCCATCAGAGTGTTTCCAGGTCTCTCTTGTATTTCCTCCTTTATACGTTCTAATATCCCAAATGCTTTTCAAGTATTATTAAACAAGCAGTGTTCTTGTAGCTCCCTACATGCAATGCCTGGCTGAAAGGAGTAATGGTGGACCTTCTACCAAGTAAAAGCCAATTGCGTGGTACTGACTGACTATGCCCCCAGCATTTCAAGCTGCCTTAAGTGACCAAGAGTTCACTGCTGTGCAGCCTTGAGAATGAACTCCCTATCCTATTCCAGATTCTTCCTTGGAGTGGGAAACAAGATGTTTTCCTGTTCTAAAAATGAAGCTAATTATCTTGTGTCCTCACATACTTGCTGATGTAAGCAAGGGAGGGACAGTGAGTAAATGTCCACTTTTCTGTCCTTTCCTATGCAATAGCCTGCAAATGGAAGAAGGACAAACAGCATTCATTCTTTTTCATGTGGTCAGGATTACAACTGCAGGAGAACTAGCCAGGAGGATTTAGGAAAGAGAGGTCTTACCTCCTGGCATGGCTGTGTTATAATAATTTAATTTGTTATTCTCCAAATATCCTATAACATCTACTTTCTCTCCCCACCCAAGTCAACACGATCAACAAGCTTCACTGCTTAATTTTATACTTGATGTGCAACAACTGCTAAGGAACAAGCAATACAGGATTATATAAAAATAAATAGTAAAAATATCTGGATGTAATGGAACTGATCATTTTTGTTCAAGACTGTGTAGTTCCAAAGAAAACCTGTCAATACATCTTTGGAGCAGAAACAGCAAATCCAGTATAGTTTGTAAGCACTGCATAATTTGGGCCAATTCGCCATTAATTCTTAAAGACTGTCTGGTGCTTCACGGAAAACTTCTATATATAGAGACATTCTTGCTTATAGATCACTTTTGCATTTCTGTTCCTCTTTTTCCTCTATTACTGCTCAGTGGAGCCAACATGCTGATCCAAGATTCAAGTCAGGGGAGCAATCTCCTGGCTCACACTAATGGCAGGGGGAGAACCTAAAAGTTTAACACTTTCCTCACCAAAATGACGTTGCCTGTTACTGACTTTTTGGAATAAATGCTGTAATTTAACAAATTTATTCTTCATTTCTTCTTAAAAAGCTTATAAAACATCTACCTATCACTCCTTTGTATATGGAACTTAAAAGCAAGGTAAGAGAACACTGCAAAGAATATAAAAATCAGAGTACTTTAAAGATACACAAATCAAAAAACAATCAGATAAAAAAAGCTGAGCTCCATCTGGCTGAAAAAAAAAAACAGAGACAAATTCAAGATTTCAGCAAAGCAGGAAAAATAAATTTTGCTAGAGAGAAGCATCTTAATACTTTGCAGTAACTTTGATTCTGATAAACATGTTTATCTCAGGAAGCTTTTAGGAGTTGTCAATGGGGGCAAAGAGGGCTTATTGTGAGTAAATTTAACAGCAAAAGGTTTACACATTAAATCTCCATTTCAACACATATTCTGCTTTAAAAATGGCATTTTTATAATTTAGTTTACTTCTGAGTCAGATTGAAAAATGGAATTTTCAGCAAGGAGAATGCCCAGATAGGCAGTTTTTGCAGAGAAGCCATTACAGAACAGCTATTCTAGACTATTTTCCTGCACAATCAGGTCACTGCACATACGGCCAGTCGGCCCAGAAAATAGATGTCCTGTTGTCTTCAAAGACACTTAACTATTCAATGTGACAGCTTGCTGGAACCAGGCAGCACAAATGGATCTGCTTTTGTACTCTAGATACATGATGCCTCTGAGTAAGACATTGCTTCCATATTTTAAAGCTAGACCTAATTATTTTAAATTTATCTGTAGTGAAATCCAGGGAATGTACACCTCTGTGGCTTCCATGTGTACGACTCTGCATGCTGACAATCCCACACTGCTCCAGCTCAAGCAAATGGCAAACTTCCTACTGGCCCAGGTGAGGCAGGACTGCGCTTTGTCCAGGCAGGGCTGCCACACCAGGCAACCTGCTCTACACAGACACATGTGACTCTTGTTATAATCAAGAAGAAAGGAGACAAACTCGCCTCTTGTCTTCTGGCTGTGAGGAGAGTTTGCTCGCTGGCACCCCAGCACAGCACCTGGCTCTCCGGGAGGATGTATAATGCTGCTTACTTCAGGTTTAACTTTCCAAACTGACCATTCCAGAGCCTCCCAAATCATCACTGCTGCAGAGACTTTTGCTGATTCTGACTGTGCATTCTTCCTATCACTGATCAAAGCAGTTCTGGTAAATGACTGTCAGAGGAGTGTGTCGTAGCCAGCAGCTTCCACTAAGAACAGTCATAAAACCTAAATACAGCTAGTGTTTAAATATATGGTAGCTATGGTGGTTTATTTCCATAAATTAGTTTTACATGTGATCTTTTGGTAGAAAACTCTTCCACTGATCAAATACTGTTTGCTTTTTATGTTGTTTCTTTTAATAGGATCATCCAATCCCACTAAAGCAGGGAACCAAAACTGTGGTATTTACAACATGAATTATTTCCATCCAATAGGTTTGACAAATAAGAGGATTTAATTAGTAAGAGAGCAAATTAAACATAATCCCATTATATGAATATATTTTGATTAACAAGATTATCTTCCCTGGACAAAAGAGCTTTAGAAAGAAAAGAAAGGTACTTTTAACCGTATTGTTTAATAGCATAGATGTTTTAAATAAATATTCCTTAATGAGAAGTGCTTTTCTTTCAGCAGGGATTTCTTCTGTGATGTCTACAATATCCTGTAAGAGTGCCCTGCTTAGGCAGAGATTCACAGTTGAATGGAGATATATGTGTCAAAAGGAATGAGGCAGGTTGTTATCAGACAGTTTGGGACAGCAAAGGATATTCAAAACATACTAACAGTGCTTCTAGAAGTAATCGATTTAGACACTTCAAATGGCAGTGTTATTATGAACAGTTAATCAAGGGCAAGTTTGTGAAAATAACTTCCTAAAGCATCTTCTGACATAGATAAATTGTAACTTTTCATTCCACCATTTGAAAGCTGCTTATCAGATTTCTTCTTCCAACCAAAAATCACCTCTAATCCGCATCAGCAGGGGAAGTTTTACTACAGAAGGATGAGATTCTTGGTTTTACTTTTGTTCATCTTCTAGAAAGCTAAAATCCACTGAAACTGAAGTTGAAAAATTCCTTCTTGAATACTTGTAGAGCTTACTGTCCTCCTTGCCTTCCCCTCAATACACACGGGTTTAAAAATTCAATTACAATTTTGTTTTGGGGGTTGCTAGGCAACATCAAAAATTAAAAGTCCTTGCTCTGAGTCCATACCTTCCTTATTCTTCTACTTCTGCCGAATCTGTTGCACAAGGCTTTCGGCATGAAATCCTGCTCCTGTTCTAGCAGCACCACTATTATTTGGTGTACTGTAAGGGAAACCCTTTTACCGTCATACCTTGAAGATTTTGGCAAGGAAATCTAATGGTTCAATTTACTGCCCATGTCTGAGAAGCTCTGTGGGTTTTGCCATCTCTTCTCATTTTTCCCCTTAAATCACCTGTCAAGTGTTTAACAAAAGTGCATGCCAGTTTTCATTATTTAATAATAGTAATTATGTCTGGGCAGAAGGCAGGGCATGTTGTTCACAGAACTGCTTGCATTGCTTTGGTCCCCTCAGTATTTCCTTCCAAAATTCCAGAACAGAAGAAAATTATTAAAGAAAATTACCTCCATATATAATTACTGGATAGCAGTTGTATTTCAAAAGGAAAAACTTAGTTATGCTTCCTGGACCACCATCCCTCATTACTGGTATATGTGAAAGACACTGCCTTTAAAATTCTCTTTATCATATTCTTAATTACATTCGGTCACTTACTGACAAGATTATTAGAACAAATAATAAATAAAAGCACAAGGCAATTCAAAACACTGCATGCCTTTTCCTATCTTCAGCCTCACATCACACTCACATTCAATTTCTATTTTTCAAACTGGAAGTGGAAGCAAACACACAATGGGTTTTGATATAACACTGCAAGGGTGCAGAGGAAGGTTGACCCAGGTCTTCCTCAGCCTCTTCCAGCCCCATCCAGACACTTCACACTCCTGCTCTCTGCACTCCTGCTTGGATTTCCACCAACCTCCAGGTCCTCTTCAACTCATGCAGCTGCACAAGCACAAAGGCCTTTTTTCCACTTCAGAAGTTTTGTTGTTCACCTCTTCCCACCTTCTGCTTCTGTAGTGGAGCTACAGGGCCATATACCTGATACAACATATAGCGCATTATGAAAACCTGCTCCCAGAAGCCATGGGATTTGTTTCCAGTTTTATTTCCTTGGCTACATATTAATAGACTACCCCTTGGCACCAGCCTGATTCCTTCATTGTCCCCTTAAGCTCTACCACGATGCCACACCATGCCTGCTTTGCCATAAATGCAACTCAGATGGTGTATGAGGTGGGGAGAGGATTAAACAATGTGTTCACATCACTTTCACATGTGTAAGCCACAACATCCATTTTAAAAACACACATGTTAACAAATAAGCACAATTGTCTCCTATGATCCTCTCTAGAGGAATCAAGACAGTAAGAACATACCTCAGTGAGCTACACTGTGAAGCATCGGAGGAAGAGCTTCTTTTCCTTTCAGTGCTGAGGTCTGTCTAATACTCTGCAATTATATCTGCACCTATTATGTAGACATGGTAAAAAGCTGGGTTTGGTAGCTGCCATTTCTATGGCAACACACAAGATACGAAATTCTTTGAGAGCAGTTAGTTAAAAATTTTTATTCCTTAGTGTATTTAGTCTTAGAGAATAATTTAACCTTCACAGCTGACATAAAAAAGGAAGTCAAAATCAAACTGTCAAGAAATTTGTAAACAACAGAAATAGTGCAACTATGAACTTTTGTGGTTTTTTTCCTTGCAATTTGCAAATAAATCTCCATATTACATCTGGTCTAGAACCACATGTTCTGGATCTGATTATATGAAATTCAAGCTTTTGGGGGTGAGGAATGTGATTTCCTAAGCATGTCCATTTCTCTCACATAGAAAACCCAATAAAACCCATGGAGAAGTGCATGAAGTCCCAGGCCATGTGTGCAGCTGCATGCAATCCAAATGCAGACCATCTATCCAGGTTTGGGGCACATACCCACACCCACTGTAAGATCAAGCGACAGACTGAGTACGTTTCTGTTAAATGATTATTTTCTATCTCATGCAGGGTATGAATGTGGTGGCAATCAGTAGCTAATCAAATTCACAACAAAAAGAAACATGTTTTATTTTTAAACTATAAGTCAATTTTTACTTTGTGTGCATTATAGCTGCTACCATATGGGAAGCTTAAATCAGAGACTTTTATAATTCATTTTATTTGCAAGCAATGTGCAGTGAACTAGACAGGTAGATATACAGTAATCCGTTTACATTTGCTGCCTGACAGCAGCTGTCTCTCTCTCTCCCTATAAACACTAGAACAAAAACCAAGCATCATTTAACCTCCATGAAATACAGAAAAACCACAGTGCAGTCAAGTTTAAGCAGACACCAATACGATTTGTACATAAGTACATCCTCACGACTTCTTCTGAGCACAGAAAACATTATCTTCATTTTGCTGAGAAAGAAGCACAAGGAAATTCTGACTCTACAAAAATCAATGGCAATTTTAGCTCTGGAGGCAGGAAGTCAACTAGAAAAAGCAAGTATCAGACTTCTAAATGTATTTAGAAATCTATTACAGCATTAAATGCAGTTAGAAAGCACTGACCAAGAACAGCAGAGCACATAAAGTACTGTGTTTCATAAAGCTATAGAGCTTCCCAAGATACTCTTCTCCATATTCTGCCATCGCTTTACATTAATACATGGTTGAAATTTCAGGCACTGGGGAAACATCCTCTTCAAGAAGGAGCAAAGAAGATAGTTATTTAAAGACAACAAGGTCACATCAAATATGTACACCAAGTGCTGGGGGAGAAGAACAGAGAAACAGTATTCTGAACTTAATTTACACACAGTGTGCAAGAAATGACTCATTTGAGGGAAGAGAAAGAAAAAGGTGGTGGTTTGCTCCTCTGCTCCAGAGTCCTTTGGCACACAAAACTGAAAACACTGTTAAAAATATTTCCCTGTTATTTGGATAAATATAAACTAGCAGATGCATCACATTAATACATCACATTTCTGCGTTATGCACTTCGGAATATTTGGTAATATTTTGAAGTCCTTTATATACAGCTGCATATGTGGATCTAGAGGTCTAGGTGCCTCCATACCACATGGGATGAAACTGAGAATTTAAAATGGAGAATGATGGATTTAAGAGTTTTGCTCACTGAATCCAATGAAAACCTGACACCTTAACATAAAATACCCCAAAACATTTACATGGGGGCTGAGGGGAATATAGCTGAGCAAGTGCTGTGTTATTCAGTCCAGCTGGTGGGAGCTGGGGATGACACAAGAGGTACAAAGTTTCATTTCTACTGGGATCTCTGGTATTTATTTCTGACTGAAGAGGACAAGACTAGAAAAGTCTTGAACAGAAATTTGGTGTCCAAGAATAGAGAGATTAATTATATTGTTGTAAATCCTACTGACATCAAGGCAAATATACACAGAAAAAGTCATGATCCCAACCATCTGTTTACGGATAAAGAAAAAAAAGTTTTTCAGTCCATCTCAGATTTTGAGAAAAACAAGACAGCACTTTGCAGCAAAAAAACCCCCAAGCCCCACTGAGCAATCTGATTATAAAAATGAAAATCCATATCTCTATGTTAAAACCCTTAAGTTTTTACTATGAAATAAAACTACTCTCTCACAGTAGTGTGAAACACAAGAGACACGGTATGTCAGCAGCATGGAATAATTAAATTGTATTTTTGCATATATGCCTCTATGACATCAATGCATCTGTGTTTATTATTACCAACACTAAGAAATGCTGCAGGAAACAGTGATGGACCAACACAAGAACACAATTTACCCTTAAAACATCTCCAGGGCATCGATAACTCATCTTCATTTTATTAACTATTCAAAAAGGTATTACTGCTTTAATTTGCTTACTGTCCACACAAGGCAGTAAGTTTGGTTTGTAATGAAAAATCTCATTTGGAACAGTATAAAATAGATGCAGCAGATTGTCTTATTTTGATGTCAGGCTATTTTTTCTGGCTGTGTGTTTCCTCAGAGTGAGTGAAGCCACTCTCAGCCTTAACTAGAACATACTGCTTCTCCCTCTTCTCTCCCAAGGACAGAAACTTTGGTCGTGAAAATACAGATTGTTTATGGTAAACATCTTAAAAACCAACTAGTTATTTTTGGCTGCCATCATATGCCTCATTTTTGTAGAAACTATGAATATCTCTGCACTTCCAATCAGATGCCTCTGGGTTCATATCAGTACACCATGAGCTCAGCAAAACATATGAAATTCTAAGGATTAAAGCATATTTGCAGTATTTCTGTCCCTTCTCCACTCCTTCTAAAAGTGAAAAATATTTCTGCTTTTTAGAGCAGAAATTGTACTTCATGCAGTAATGACGACAACCACATGGATTGTAAACAAAAACAATGGCTTGCACGAACAAGCACCCACTGTACTGCTAATACACAAGAGAAAAGCACTGCATTAGTGCCTGGTAATACAGGCATAGTTTTCCATTTCTAGCATTTATTCAATGTTCAGATACAAGTGTGAAAATTTAAGCCACTGAAAATATAATAAGGACAGACCTCTATATAACTAGCACTGAAAAAAGCAGCCCTGAAATGAAAGACAAAATCAGAATAATACGGTTAGAGGTCCTGTCCTGACAAGGCACAGATCCGGTGATGCAAATGGGTTACAACAACTTATTTGCCAGTTAAGGATTTCTCCAGCATGGAGCTATCCCAGTCATTATCCATCCTTCTCCCTTCACAGTCCAAGCGCAACAGGGATGGGGAATGACAGGACACCACCATGTTCATTCTACATATGGCTAGTTTGACAGCCCTTAGGATGCTAATGTAGCCCGTACAAGATAGCGTGGCTGCTCTATTTATTAAATTAGGCTACTCTAATTTAAATTGGTTGGGATGTGGCCAAAATTCTGCTAGAACTGGCATGCTGTAGTCAGGGCTTAAAATGCGTCTTTGTTTGACACTTTTGGTTGCACACAAAGATGCTTACTTCAGCTGAAATGTAAGAGGAAGCCTAAGCATAACTCCTTCAATACCTTTCTCTTCCATGGCTTTATGAAGCTAAGAGGCCGACAAAGATGGATTTTGTTTGGTGGTCCTCATGCCTTCTCCTCCCAAAACCACAAGTACTCCAATTGTTTGTCGTGGATCAAACAAGGCTGGACTTGTCTCAAGACTGGGTGCCTCAAGCCTGCAATGCTAATTAGCTAAGCTGTATTGATCTATATTAATATACTGCACACCATAAGGTAACTAGCTCTTTATATGCAAAAGTAAAAATCATACTCCATACTTAAGAGGGAGCTTTTGTGGCCTCACTGCAGGGGCATGGAAATCTGGCCATAAATTAGAAAGCTCCCTAATCAAACTCAGAACCATTTCATTAGCAATGAGTAACTAGCAATAAGGCAGGCTGTAGCTCTAACACGGCTAACAGGTAGGATTGGGGAAGAACTGCTTCTTGTGGGGAAAGTAAATGTGAGTCAGTCTTCCCTGTCTTTTTTTTTGAACAAGGGAAAACAAAATCATTTCTAGAATTAAAAATCAAAATCAGTTTCAGGAAGAATGTAGTGAAGCTTGCTGCCAGGACAGCACAAGAAAAATGTCGTTTCCACAGTTAAGGAAAACCTCAAATGCATTCAGTGCACTCGTTTTCTATTATTCCATTTTATAATAATATTCAAATTTACTCTTCGTTAAATCCTACTGCTTTACTCTCCAATACAGCCAACTTCTGACAAAGGATTCATAGGCATGCTGTTTGAAAATACATCACCTTTTTCAGCAAACAGAGGGAGGAAGGAAGCAAAAACATTATTTTCCCCTTCACCTCTTTCCTCCCTGCCTCCAACATGCTGCTTTCATGCTCATTGCTCTGTTTCTGGCTGTGATCATCAGCTGGCTCAAAACATTTGTCTTGCAGGGACAAAGCCCCACCAATTGCCTGTACAGATCCTATATTTCTGGGTCCTTTTTCTTCATCTCTTCCTCACAGCACGTACCTTTCTCACCTTCCACTCTTTTTTTTTTTTTTAACAACCCTCTGGTACATACTTCAGAAGGCACAGTGCAACAACTGAAGGGGGATCACCAAGACAAGACCTTTGCACTCCTTAATCCTTTAAACTTTGAAGCTGTAAAGGACAGTACAGTATATCACCTAGCAAGAAAATAAATTAAATAAATAAAATAAATAAAGAGAGCCTAAACCATGTATTTCTGGGAAAACTCCTGTTCACAATGGCAAACATTATTCTGCAATATAAAAAACTGAGTGCATTTTACAGATTTTATTGATTCATCATTCTGTCCTTTCAAAATATTTAATGAATTTTGCTTGCTGTTTTTTCTTTTTTTAAAATTTTTTTTTATTTAAGCCATTTACATGTGCTTCCCTTGATAATATTAAGTCAATATCACAGTGATTTACAAAAGCAGTCAGTACTATGTTTCCTATCTGACGGGCAGGAAACAGAGCTTAGAGAAGAGAGGGACCCCAAGGTCACATAGCTGGCTGCTGGCAAAGATAAGGCAAGTTTCCATTTCTCCAGACTTCCAATTCAATGCCGCAGTGAATATGTCTCTCTGTTTCTCAGTCTGTGGGTGAAATCCAGTTCTCTCAAGACAGATTTTAAATAAAGTAGTTAATAATTGCAAAATGATATATTTACAAAAAAAATTTCAAAAAGTGGTACACGAGGCTAGTCAAGTATATTTGCATATATATTACTTGATCAGTAAAACTCAGTCTTCTCTTCTTTTAGACAGAAAACAGATTTCTGTACACTCCAGTGAAGACCTTACTACATTAACATAATAAATGCAGTGAGACACTAGTCTCAGAGAACTGAAGCCAACTAGGGAACCACAAAGAGATATTACCTACCAAATTTTTGGTCAAACCTCCATGCTGGAACGTGTGCATTGTGTTTCAAGTTGCTGTTTGCTGGCAGAGGCACTGTTACATAGATGGGGCCATTCACGGGGACTGGGGTCCCATCGCTGCTGAGGAGATGAACGCTGACAGCAGTGACAGGGGTGAGGTCATACCTAGTGCTGTTTCCTACCGAGAGAGTGAGTGAACACTGTGACTACAGAACATACCAGAATTTAACATGCATCCATGTGGTTCAACACCACAATACTGCTTGAACACAGTTTTCATGGGATGGTAGAAGTAATCCTCCCTGCCTTACAAAAAAAACCCCCAAAAAACCAACCCAACCAACCAGCTACCAAACAACCCTCCCCCCACCAAGAAAAAACCCCAGAAAGATGTGTATGGGTCTATTTTTCACTTAATTTTGGCAAAACCTGAAGACAAGAAAACAAAAATGCAAATAATCTCCTGCATGTATTTGCTCCTCTTAATTAATCTTAAATAAATCTGTATGAGTATCACAGCCATAATCATGGCAAAAAAAAAATCTTTCAAGTTTTTATTATAGCCTTACATGCACATATCATTAACTAACAAACACCCAAATAAACAGTGGCACTGCAAGGATGATCAGTCAGGTTGCATTTCCTTTGGCCTTTCACTGCAAGGAACCAAGCTCGAAGGATTATTAGGATACACAATGTTATCTTCTAATCCATGTAAGACTATAATTATTTTTCATGTTTAAATTGCATGCCAATGAATGTTATTTTATGACAACATGATTAAAAAAAGCATTATGATCCTTTAATTATTTAACCAGATGAATCAATGACAGCAAAACAAGTACCCCAGATATATCTATGTACTCAGGTGAAAAAAACCCAAGGTTTAAAACCAAGGAGATCTGGAGCTCAAAGCAACAGTGGGAGTAGTTTAAATTGGAAGAGATGGAGCTTCCAGTTTTGCAAGGGGCTTGAGTCCCACAGGCCCACATGGCTGCTAAGAGCACCACCCCAGCTGCTTCTGTCATGCAGCTCTTGCAGCTGCTTGTCCTGCTGAGGGGCTAATCGGAGAGAAGGAAGAGGGGTTCCTGGCTGGCAGAGATGGCACCCTGGCGCCTCACACTGCAGAAACTGCCTGTGAGAGCACAGTCACACCCAGCAGTGGTGGCACAACAAGGGGTCCTCAGGAACTCGACGCATCTCAGTGACAGTGTCCATTAGGATAAGTACGCTTGAGGGAATGGTGGAAAAGCAGTGAGACCTTTTTGATTCCTCATAACAGTCTCAAGGAATGGCCTTTATTGAATTTGATGTAGTAGCTCACCAAAGCTAAGACATCACCAGGAAAGGATGGGGTGGGGAGTGGTAAATGGAAGGGAAAAAGAGATGACAAAACTCCTCCAAATTTTAAATTCCTTGGATTTTGCAAGAGGTGCCAAACTGAAGAAATGGAAAATAATCACATGTAACTTTGCATGTGGCTTATTTACTAAAGCAGCTACTCTGGCACACACTTTCCCCAGGTTTCCAGGCCAGTGTCAGTGTTGCACAGCTGACATGTAAGGGACACACACAGACTGCCTCCATCCACTGTGCATGGAGGGGCAGACACTCATCTTACAGAGGGAGTGAAGTCCTGAGAAAAGAGGCTCTGCGAAGATGGCCACATAAGAGAGCCACAGAGCCACCAGACTGAAAACAGAAGCATGAGGTCTGAAAATTCAGCTAGGTCCTAAGGGAAGGCTGCCAGCCTGCCCATGCATCTGCATATTACAGGCTCCAATGGTTCACAGTATCATCCCCATAACACCTTAGAATATAAAACAGCGAGACAGAGGAAGGAATTGGTGAGGCAAAGGTTGTTCCTTTATTCCTGATTGTTCAATATACTGTCTCTGCCAGGCATATATAACTTCTGTCAAATTGATGCCTGTCCCCAGGACTTGGGCCACTAAGGTTGTCAGGCTGGTATCAGAGAAATAAATTCCTTTTGCTAAGCATTTTAACCTGACCATGTTCTGGCGTATGCAAATTCCAATTGAAAAAAGGTATAACTTCAGATTTTAGATTAATATAAAAGATTAAATCATGCTTTATATTTTACAATTTTTTAGATATTAAAAGTTTTGATTTTTTTCTTTTATTCCTGCCTTGATATAGTGTGTATCTGCAAAAATAAATTTTCAGAACCAGGAAAAGTATTCTGGTGGTGAAACACTATTTGCATCTTTTTTACTTAAGATGCACTAACACTTCACTCAGTACTGGTCTGAACAAATTATATTAGAAGATGAAGAAATTTCTGAAATCCACTGACCTCTAGTAAGGAGAAATAATTCGTCAGTTTGCTACCTTGTTCAGGATGTTAATGCTCATTAAAATGATAAAATGTTTCTGTTTTCTGTTGTGAAGGCAAATTAAAAGCAATGCTTATGAAACTCTCGCATCCTATAAAACTGATAAGCACACACACAAATTAAATGGGAGTGGACTTCAATAAATGTCAGTTTTCATTTATATCTTGTCATTTTTGACATCTAGTGACCTGTAAAGAGCTCTAAAAATAATCAGAGGAAAATCCACTGCCACTTTAGATACCACTCTTTACAAAGAAACACGCAGCCTACAAAAGCAGGAGGAGAAATGGTTATTAGTCAGCTTGGTCCATTGATGCAGATGATGGAAAGTTTTGTTTAGTTGGGTTAAAAGGACAAGACTTTGTGAAATCATCGTACTGCTCTCCAACTGGTGATTAATATAAACAATAAGCTAACACTACGCAGGCTTGTTGCTACTTGCAATGATATTCTTCAAATTTCTGTGTTTAGAACATGCTGATTCATGCAATGAATTTTCACTGCTCTATATTACTAATTCAACATCCAGCTGGGATTTCATGAAAATTGTAACTCAGAGAGACTTAGCTAAAACTACTGTAATGTCACTCTAGACAAAACTAGCCAGAGAACTGATCTGATTGAAACAAATGGAGGGACCTCTCAAAAACTCTACAGATACGTAAATAAACTGAAAGAACAGAGGAGTAACTGGGTGGGAAGGAGAGGTGGGAGAGAAGGAAGAGGTAGTGTTCTGCCAATTCCAAAATTTCCCATGCAAACTAATACTCAGCTTTTTTAGAATTCTAAAATCTGTACACTTTTTTGTCTTGAGAACAGAAATATTAAAAATCCTCAGCAGATATTGACTTAATTTTTTATTCCTTCAAAAGTTTTCCAGGCAAAGTCTTCACCAAGTCACTTGGAGATGCAGAAAAGAAAGTCAATCCAACTTCAGGATTTTAAAGTTTCATGTTTCCACATCAGGAGAAACTTCTACTAAAGACAGAGGACATTTTATCTATATTACAGTGCATATGAAAATATTTTGTATTTGTAGTCTGTATTATATTCTACTGAATACTACAGTATTTGGAAAACAAGGTTCTTAGTCTCTTGAACCACATTTCTTTGCCAGTCATTTTGGTCTTTTGTGACATACTTTTACTTGAAGGCTAAAAGTCAAATCCAGGGTCCCCAAGCTCAAGTAGAAAAATTTCTGTCAAGCAAGCATACAGAAGACTAAAAACCCAAGGGTGCACTACAAAGTTTTATAGGGGGATAGAAGGTAAAAGAGGAGAAAGACAATGTCCTGGCTGTGCTGTTCCCATGAGATGGGATCATCTGAAGCCGTGGCAAGACCTGTGCTCCCTAAATAAATGCAAGAATGGGTTGCAGAGTATTAAGGAAAGATTTGGGAAAGAGGAATCCTATACTCACTGTCAACAGTTTGTTCAGTTGGTTTAGAGATAAAAAGGAGATGAGGAAGTAGACAAATGAATGAGATCAAATGCATTCCTTCATTTTAAAAAGATACAGAGATATTTGATCATGTCTGAGTATGAAAAGTCAGAGAAAACTGAAGGTTGAAAATGAATAGGAAAATGACAGAGAGGTAAAATGAGATAGGATGAGATGTACTCACTGGAGAAGACAGAAGAATTGGGGTAAGGTAGCAGACACATTTCTTGTAATAGAAAGGGAGATATGCAGATTTGTACAAAGGGAAGAAGGGAGAAGCTAGCAATCTACCGTTTACACACATGACCTGGCATTCAAAGTCACTTAGATCAACACATCACAAGTAAATGCATCCTGAGAAACAGCAGGGAGAGACCTCAAGGGAGTATTCAGCCTGCTTCAAAGCAGGCTCAGCTATGCCTATGCCTTCCTCACAAGTCACTGTCTAAATTTGTCCAACACCCTCAAGCAATTGATTCTACAGCTTAAACTATCCTCACCACAGCAAGGTTTTCCTAATTACTAGCCTGAATCTCTCCTGCTACACTGTATGGCCACTGATATATTTCTAACCGAAAACAGGCACAGTGTAAACATTATTCTCCTTTTCACACCAGCATTTTAAGAATCTGAAGGCTTCTGTGCCCGATTCTGCTACTTTTCTTTTACATACAAAACAAAAATTATTACAATTAAGACTAAATGAAAACTGGAAGAAGAGTAACAGGCAGCTGCAGTCATAAAAATGTGTAACAACTTTGAATTTAAGAGTGGGCTGTGTTTCTACTGTGAACTTTCATTTGTTTTCCCTTTGGTGCGAGATGAATTTTTGCATATTTGGGCTGGAAGCTAGATTCAAAAGTATCAACAAAGCCACCAAAACAACACAGTATTAAATGCTTGATATAAAGGCATTTTATTTATTTTCAGAAAAAAAGATTAAAAAGAATTCTATGGCGTCCTCAAGTTAAATTCTCTCTCATTCCTACACATTAATCTCCAATTTTGTATGTGCATGTGCAATGCTTTTGGAGACTCAGGTCTGGACTATAAGTGTAAGCAACCTTTCTGATCTCCCAAGGCCAAGGACTTTACATGCTTGCTATTCTGTGGCCCCATTTAAGGGAGAGTGGACCTTGCCCTCTTGCTCACTGCAACAGCATTTTGGCAGGGCATTTGAACCTATCATGTCACCCAAATTTGAAAGAATGTTTGCTGAAATGGGCAATGGAAACAATTATATGCCCAAAAGTCAAGCCCTGGACCAATATGAAATCAGAGCAAAACCAAAGTAGTGGGTTACCTGTTCCATTTCCATCTAATCCCTGCAAATAAGGGAAACTGTCCACTTCCCAGGGTGAACTGGCTGCAGTCAGATATGCTGTCAAGTCACTGTAGCTAGTGTTCTCTGGTAATTTCACAGATCTTCTCTGAAAGTGAACTTGTGGCTGAGTCCGTGCACCTGAAAATATTAAAAGTAACTTTATATCCAAGGTGGGCAGATATTTAGGTGTTCATATTTATGGAAGCACTTCTAGATTTTTTTTCCACTATAAATTGCAGTAGTTTGAGAAGGACAGAGACATCAGGAGGCTGTTATGAAGGAGAGGGGAAACCAGTATTTTCACATTCATTTTAAGTTGCTGTTATTTCTCCACAAGTATTACAGACCATAATTGTGGAGGCACCTGATGTCCGAATCTTTTCTATGTTATTTTCCCAGATCACCTGCAATTTCATTACAAGCTTCTTTTAATGGTATAACTGTAACTAAAACTAAGTTTAGGGGTAGGGCATGTGATAGCTTAGAAAAGCATCCAGTTCACCACACTTGTTTAAATTTTGTTTTTCCTGAGAAAGAAAGATAAATGTAGTTCATACTCTTTAAAATTATTTTCTAAGAGACAATTCTACCTGTAGTCTCAATTAACTTGTGTAATTTTTGTGTTTAGTTTTAACAAAGCTTTGGCCACGATAACTATCTCTGGAACTGATACCAGTCACTCTTTATTTAAATCGTTGGATGAAAAGATTCACTTGATAAATCTTGAGTGAAAAGATTTTCCATATCTTCCCATGCAAAGAACACATGTAAACAGAACCAGATTACTTGGCATCTAAGGTTTCTCTCTTTTCCCCAGTCTTGTACAGTTGTTAGTGTTTCTTTACAGATCACCAGGTGTTAACTGAAGGGTCTTTGCTGAAACATGATTTAAGACTGGTTCATGTATTATGGCATTTCATATCTCCTTTGAATCCCAGCTTATAAAGTCAATAGCCTTTTTCAAAGGATACTCACCATTAATACTGTTTAGCAACACACAGCAAGATTCCATCTGCAAATTCATGTGCACAACATGCAAATTAATTTTTAAATCAAAAGCTATTGTATTCTCCAGAGCTCATTCTGAATACTCACAGAATACTTCTCACACGCACAAAATCAAGAGGCAAGCAGTTTTTTTTCTTAATTCATATTTGACTATGTGAGTCAAAGGCGTCAAGTCAATACAATTCTGCATCTTTTCCCCTGTTAGTCTCTGGCACCACTTTTAGGTTACATGCAGCTTCACTGCGAGAAAGAATAAAGAGCTTGACTCGCTCCTAAGCTCATGATTACCTGTGTCATTAACCTACAGACTGAAATCTTTTCTTGCTTAATTTTCTAGAAGGAACTCAAGCTATGGGAAAACATGAAACTTAACAAAAAAACTTTGTATTGGCCAAAAAAAATTTGTGCAGGAGAGTAAGTATCTCTAAAGAGCCGATCATTGTTTAGCTGTCATTTTTTTGATAATTCTGCAAGAAAAAGCTATAAAATCACTTTTATTTCTTAATTTCTGAAACATTTACATGTTTACAGCAGGCTCTCAAGACTGGTAGTATCCTAAAGTGTTTAAGAGAGTCATGAAACAACACCCTTGTGACATGGGAAGAAATCTCCCTTATCCAATTTCTAGACTTAAATGGAAAACAATATAAAACATTAAATAAATTGGCTGCAACGAACTCAGGGCAGACTCATCTCCTGAGTGCTCTGCAATACTGCAGCAGTTTGCTGTACCTCAGGGAGCGATCAGCTCAGGTACTTGGGAACCTCCGACTGCGCTGCTGAGTGGGCTCCTAAGACCCACGGGGATAAACATCTACAGTAACAAACCAGGAAAAAAAAACCTCAACAAAGAAACTGACATTAGGATTATCACTAACAGTTAAATGTAAAATTGTAGGATTTTCTGCTGTCTAAATCTCTGGCTAAGATGCATTATTCCAGCCATCAGGAACTGGTATTGTATTTTCAAAGGTACCACCTAATTCAAGAGTAAAAACAAAGTAACTGTTGAGTCTGTAACAGCAGTTTATGGGTTTTCTACTGAAAAAATGGTAGGGTTTTAGCATTGGGAGAGCCATGAGCTGCCAAATTTTAACTAGATAAGGAGGACTCAGAAAGCCAACCTCAATTCCTTGAATCCTGCAGGCAGCAAAATGCATTTTTACGTTTGAGCTCCAAACCTGGCAGGAAATATGTACAGGAATCAACTCGGATACAAGCACTGAGGGTGAAGAAACAGCTTCCTCTGCAGATAGTGCATACACATACAACAAATCACCGCAAAGCAGTTAATTCACACCCTTGATTAACAAACTCCTTGATACTGATATTTGCCCAGAACTTGCCACTCACCCTGACTCTCCCCTTGGCTCCTCAGCTGAGTCTCCCCACACCTGGCAAGAGACTTCAAAGGGGCAGAAGACTGGGAGCCACCAGAGAAAGGCTTGTGAGGGAAGGAGCTACCAAGGCTTTCACCTTCTCTCACCACCCTGCTAGAAGATAAACCAAGGCACTCCTTTAACCAGAGGTCATAGCGGACACATAGGGGCACATGTTTGGGAATAGACTTACTGAGGGAATTGTAGGTGGTAAACTGGAGAAAATTCTCTTGACTGGACTCTTAGAGTCACTGGGAGTGGATTATTAGTATCACTTCTATCTGAAGATACCTAGTTTTTACTTAGAACACCCAAACACATTCAAGTCTAAAATGGGCTAGTGAGCTCTTTCCACCTGGTGAGTGCCACAAGGTAAAGGACTGTGGAGCACCTATCTTATCTTCTTTAAATATCCTCTTGTCAACACATCAGCCATGATTCAAATGCTGTCAGCTCCAGTTTGCCAGTGCACAGTGAAGACGTAACCTTGAGGAGTCCCTGTAAGGCACCTCTTGTCATGCTGGATGTCTGACATGTGGCACCACATCAGCCTTTGAGCTGTAATCCATGTGAAGTAAAATGTGAAGTCTCACTAATTCATTATGTCTGATGTCTCATAGGTCAGAGGCAGACAGAGGGCCCCCATACAGGTCCCATTCACAGGATGCTGAAGTTCAGCTCATCACTGTGCCGGTATTAAATAACTTAAATGACCCAGTGGCTGGCAAGCTCCATCCCTCACAATTACTGACAGAGCACAGCAGTGGATTGTAATGCCATCATGAAAATGAAGCTGCCTGCATCAATTCAGACAAACTTCTCAATTGCATAATAAGTTGCTTGCTTGATTAATTATTCAAATGCAATTGGTAACTTACTGTACTAAGACAGGCCATTCTTTCCCTTTGACTGGTGCTTCAAACACCAGTGTTCCCAGCCTGTTCCTGGTATAATGAGTTCTGGTTTGCTCTCATTTTTGCATTAAGGTAATTCCTGATCAGCTCTTTTGAAGCAGCACGAGGTTACTGGGAAGTAAATTGGAGAAATAACAGAGAAAAACTAGGTCACAAGGATTTTGGATCGAGACTAGAGAGGTTCCATTCAAATACTGGAACAATGTCTAGGCTGTCTTTCATTTAGGCTTCATTACAAGAGAATTCCCAAGAAAAGAAATGTGGACTCGACCCATAACATAGATTTTACTGGGCAAGATGGAGAGTTCACATCCCAGTCCTTAGGATACACCAGGTACCACTTTCTTCCTCTTTCACTGCTATCCCAGCAGAACTAGTTGTATTAATCTAATTTAAATATATCTGGAACACACTGTATTAATTCACTGAAGGAAGCAAGATTATATGGAAAATATTTATGAGTCTCACTCAGCTGTTATGTGTCCCTCTAGTCCTTTAACATCACCCTTTCTTTGAAGAAAACTGTAAACATGAAAATATTGTTCTTTTTCAGTTAACTGTATAATATTAGCACATTTGCATAAGAATAAGAGTATTTAATACACTACAATAGTAGAATACTGTTGGTAAACAATGTTTCATGTTTTGCCTAATGGAATCCCTTATGGTTTAACACAGTTCGTCATCCATCTACTTTACCCCATTAGACAATGTCAGTTCTCAAATTGCAGAATGTATCTACAGCAGCTGTGCTGTTCTCCAGCTCCCTCTGAGCATTCCATCAGCTACCTAATTTGTTTAATGCTTTTTCAGCTCCACCAGCATCCAGTGCTATCATTAATGAAAAGCCTATTGTGTCTGGATGGTTTCTAACTATAAAAAAATATGGCAGGAAGGCATAATTGTATTATACTCCCTTAAATAAAACAAGGTTATCTTGGAATATTACTGAAGGCAGTATTGCCTTGTTTATTAACTATCCAGTAGAGTTTAAAATGATGGTAAGCATAAGACACATGAGTAAGACACAATTTATGCACAGTAAGAGTGCTCACTGGAAGGATGTCTCCTTGTTCTGGGTCATCAAGGTATCTTTAAAAGCTTCTGTTCTTTTGTTAACAGACTTACCTTACATCAATTGGGCTATTTTAGGTTGGATCCCTAAGTCAGATGAGCATTTTATTTTTTACTGTGTAGCTCAGAAAACACTGTTCATCTGACTGATACTACAGTTGCTTTAATGTCTGTGTTAGGCCTTACGAAAAGGTTATTCAAACTTTATTTTTTGAATACAGTAAGTTTAATCCTGCAGTATGTGGGTTTGCAGGCAGTCTGATGAGGGCTCCAAGGAAACACTTAAGAAAATCAAGTTTATACAGGGTATGCAACAATGCAAATACGATAAATTTTCAGTTTTCTGTGCCCAAAATTTCTAAGTCATTCATACTAGGAAGCAAGAAACAAAATAGAACCAGAGAAAATTCTTAGACAATAAGAACACCAGAAAACGTTTACTGCAAGGATGGTTAAATGAGGCTAGAGGAAAAAACATCCAACAGATAGCATAAGAAATTCTCTAGCTCTCAAATAGCACACTAAAGTCCAAACTCCTTTATTACCATGTAACTAGAATTCCCTAGTCATAGCAGTTAGGGATGAATTCAGCTATTAATTTGGTAAAACCATCCCACAGAGAAGCATTCCTCAGAGAACTCAGAACTCCCCACAGAATACCAGTCTCACCCACAGGACAGAGTTCAGAAAGTATCGGGCTGTCAGGTCTTTTGTTCAGTGTCCCTCAACTTTCAATTCCAACTTCCAAAAGTCAGCATACCTTGAAATCCTGAGACTATCTGGACTACGTCGTCATAGACCATCAGAGTAGCTGAGCGTTCAGGAAGAAGGCCGAGGCTCAGCGAAGAGAACACTGTGGGAGAGAAGTGGTTTAAGTGGGATATATTTAAATTCTTGTAAACATAACCCAACAACAACAGCACTTACTTTCTCCTGCATTTTTGCAAAAGCAGGCCAAACAAACTATTAAAATCATACTGTATATATGACAGAAACCACACGCATTTTCTAAACCAAACAGTTACATTGGCAGAGTAATTATTATTGAACTAAACAACATGCCTTGTCCCCTGCACATCCTGCATGGTAGCTCGAAGCACAGAGAGTGCAGTGTAAAGTCGGGTTTCATGGAGCCGTTCCCGGCTGCATAGAAAGACATGCAATTACATGGGGAGGAGAGAAATACTAACTCAGTCTGGCTGATTTATTTTTCTGTGCAATGGCTATACTTCTTACCTCAGAAAGACTTTAATGAAACCCAACTTTTAAGTACTTTGAGATACTTAAGTAAGTCATACAGAAAGGCAAAGTATGATGAGTAAGTCTGAGTAATTTGCTTTAAAATACAGCATGTCCTTACTGAATCACCACCTACACCAGAGAAGTGCTATATATAGCAGAACTACTGTCATCCTACCAGTGGTGTGAAAGGCAACAGATAAATGATATTTGCTGCAAGAAGTCTGCCTGCAAGGATCTCCCTTTCCACTGGGTACTGACAGTCCTTATGGGGGGCTGTGGCTGTATGTACACATGCCTTTGCCACTGAGCACACCTGACTCCCACATCCAAGAAAACCGTACACAGAATGATGATCTACAGACCACATGTGGCTTTCAAAGACAGAAGGAGAAGACTAATGCAGACCAGTAATTTTTGGTAACTGGGCACCATCCTACATCTGTACCTGGAAGTATTCATCCCAGTCTGAAGTGACCACAAGCTGAGGAAGACATTTCCAGAACCAGTTAATAGAAGAACACAGCAAACTCTTCCGATGTTCTGGAACTTTGTAAATTTCCTCTAAATTAATACGTATTACTTAATCCAAGAGCCCATATAGATGTTAGGTACCAATAGGGAGACTACTGGTTTTGTGTTTTAAGAAATACATTATATTCTCAAAGACCAGAAATTTTAGTGCTTGCAAGAAGTACAGAAGAAAGGAGAAGAAACTAGTAGAAACACACTGATAGGGACCACCATCTAAAGGACGGTCTTAACAATATAAATGAACATTAAAATAAAATAAATTAAAATTAAATAAAATACCATGCTATTTCAAGTAAAGCTGAGAATTTTCTTTCCAACACCCTACATGTAAACAGATGAACACATCAGGCAACATAAGTAAGAAAGCCAGTGTAAGTAGCATTACAGCCACACAATTACAAAATTTGTTGGTCTTTACTTTAGTAATTTAATTTGTATGAAGAAAGCTAACATAATTTAGACACCCTGGGGAGCTCAATACAATAAACAATGCCAACATCTTCTTCCACACAGGCCAGACTATAATGAATATATAACTTCTAAACTTCCCTTGGGCTTTTCTGTGCAATCTTTTCTCAGCATGACAAAGACAGAAAGACATAGTTTTTAAGGCCAGAAGGATGACAGTGATGATCCACACTTATTCCTGTATAACTACAGCCTTTCCTGTATTAATTACTGCTTCAATAGCTGTACCTAAATTTGAAAACATGTGGTAGAAAAACTATCCAAATTTCTTTTACAGGTGTCCAGTGCTGAAGAACACACCACAATATCAATGTTCTAGTAAATAATTATCAGGGCTGCTAAATTATGTGACTCTTTACCCATCAAAATTTATTGAGGTTAGATTTCCAGCCATTTGATCTTCTTTTTATAGAAGCTCACTAGACAGAAGAATTCTCTCTTATGAGTTTCCTGTTCTCTATGAGGGTATTGATGGACTATGATCAAATTACCCTCTGAACTTTCTCTCTAGCGAACAAAATAAATTAAGCACTTTAAAGTATTTCCCTGTAAGCAATACTTTCCAATCTTTTAATCACTACTGATAAAATTGTGGTTTTAAACATTTTTCTTGAAGTGTGGATCCAGAAGTGGACACACATTTCCCTGAGTGGCTGCACCAAGGACAAGCCCTAAAATACTATACTTCACCTTCTCAGTTTTTACCTTATTTTGCAGCCAAACTATTCCAGATGAGCTCTCCTCTCCCAAAAATACCATGAGCATCATCCTCTGCCACGGTTTCCTTTGACTGACTGTCCTGTTTCAGCTGGGTTAGAGTTAGTTTTTTCCTGCAGCTGGTAAAGTACAGTGTTTGGGATTCAATACGACCACAAAGTTGATGGCACACTGATGTTTTGGTTGTCACTGAGTAGTGCTTACCCTAAACCAAGGACTTTGCAGTTTTCCATGTTTTGTCAGTGAGGAGCTGCTCAAGAAGCTGGGAGGGAGCATAGCCAGGACAGCTGACTCACACAGGCCAAAGGGATACTCCATAGACCATCATGCCCAGTATATAAGCTGGGGAGAGTTCTCTGGGAGGAGTTGACTACTGCTCAAGAATGGGCTGGACAATTGCACTGTGCATCACTTGTTTTACCTGGAGTTTACTCCTCATTCTCTTTTTGTTATGTCTCATTATTATTATTAACAAATTTTACTTTATTTCATTTGTTAAACTGTTCTTATCTCAACCCATAGTTTTTAACCTTTTATGATTCTACTCTCCACCCCACTGAGGCTGGTGGGGAGCAAGCAGATGCCTGGTACTTAGTTGACAACTGGAGTTAAACCATGACACTGACCCTACCAGCTAGTCTGAATTGTGCTGTCTCAGCAACTGCCATCTCTTCATTGCATACACTACTACCAAAAAACTGTCCTTTTAAATAAGTATTACCAGTCACAAATGTTTTCTTCCAAATTATTTACAAATAAAAATCTATACATAGTAAAGACAGACCAATGAACCCATCTTCCATCATGAACACTTCAACAACTCAAGTGATGTTAAATTAATGAACTGTTAACAAGTGGAGTCATGGCTCTGCTGATAAATATTTTAATGGAAAAAGAGATCTTAATCTTTTCCTCCTGCCATTTGTCACTATGTAAATAAATAATCCTCCTGCTTAAGTGGTAAAGAGCTAGTAATTATTTTGGTTAATATAAAAAAAGTTCATTTCCGTCAAATTATGAGAACAGAAAACCCTCAATGCTTACCTCTTGAAGCTGTTAAAATAACATCGTGAGTTCACTGGCTGCACAGCTTTTCGGCATAAGGTTATAACTAATGCATATTAATTGTGATGGGAGAATCCTGATCCTTTGGCAAAGTTTTGCTACAGTACTTTATACACTACCATCCTACAGCTTTCAAACCTACTCCCTGCTTTTGGTTATCATTTCCACATTTGAAGTAAATATGACCATAGTTCATTTACCACAGCACACATAAGGGCACATCAGCTTAAAACACTGCCATGGGTGTAACGCTGCTAAGAGTGGGTGATCTGCTCTGTGGGGTGAGAGTTTCTAGAACTGTTAGAAGGCATTTTTGGGAAGTGAGGATCCAGCCGTATGGCTGTGCCAAGACTGCACTCTGCAGAATAAAGATTGAGATATGCTGCCTGTTCCCCATCATTCGAAACAGCTTTAAAATAAAAATAACACAACCTGCACATTTTTCAAAACTTCTATACTGTGCTGGTTACAAGCATGACAGGCCTTTAAATACAGGGCATTTAAATACAAACAGTTCCGGGAAAGTTTTTTTAAAGACTATAGGCATCCTAGTCAGTACAAAAAATAACAGCCTAAGTATCTTGGGCCTGAACATTGATGTCATGTCCCTTTTCAGGATACTGTAAGAACAATCCTATTAAATCTACATGGGCCATATCAAGTTGTAACTTGTTGTTTCTTTAATCAAAGAACGGATTAAGTTCAAGGTACAGAAAGCAAAAGAAAGGATTCTACTTCTAATTAAATAAATAGCAAACTACCTACCAGTTTCAATGGGGGAGAATGGGAGGTGAAAGGAATCTATAATGTAAGTAAAGCTCACATTTCAGCCATGGAAAGTAAGATTTTGTGGAACATATACAATTACTGCTCTTTAAACTTCAATGACTTACTAAAACAAAAATGCAGTGTTTCATTCCCTTCCCTCAAAATCAATATTTAAGAGAAAGCAACAAGCAAAAACCTAGCCAAACAAACTCCAGGCTATGGAAGAGTGCATCACATTCAAAAGATCTAGAGTGTGAGTCAGAAAGATAGGAGACACAAGGCAAGAAAAGGTTACTCTATGCTTTAATCATTTAAGAATGTGTCTTAAAGAAACTCATGAAGTATGCTGAGGAAACTGCACTTCATCTTATTTAAAAAGAAAAAAAAAAACAGGGAAATTTCTAAACTGCCACAGAACAATTATGGGTGAAAGGAATTTCTGGACATCACCTGTTTCCACCAAGCAGAGGAATATCCAGATAGATTTCACAACCTATTCCAACCTTTGACTACTGCTGCTGTAAAGAATTGTTGCCTTTTATTTATTTGTAACTCTCCTGACTGCAGCTCATCTCAGTTACTTCTTATTTTTTCACTACACTCCAAAGAGCCTGGCTTAGTCTTTGCTGTACCTTCATTTAGTAGCTGAAAAACATGGCAGAACACAGTACAGCAACTGTGGAAGAAGTCAGTCTTACCTTATCTGAAGCAAGTGAGTGCAGATAAGTAGACAGCATGTTGAAATGCCTAAATCATAATTCTGAGTTTGAAGAAATTCACGTTCCTTTCCCCTTCTAAAAATACATTTGCTGCTTTACCTTGCAGCAAGTCATGCAGTCCTCCTGGCTATGTTGATATTAATAAACAAAATAGACCCAAGGCATGGAATTCAACTTTGCCCTGGGAACATGTATACTATTTAAAAATTAGTGCACTTAGAACCTGGTATGGCTTTGGCCCACACTAATTACCAAATCTGAGGTGATATTTAATTGTGATTTGGGTATAATAAAGCCTGGAACCATTCCCAATTTACTTGGACCATAATTGTGGCTGGGAATTAGAAAGGCAGGTGAAACTAGGGATGTGACCTTCATAGAGATGTTACATCTCGAGGTTTGAAAGCCACCCTCAATCTGTTCTATTTAGTGGTACAGAAGTAGGCTTCATGACTCAGTTTTCCCTCACATACAACTAATGTAAAGTCTCCCTCTTCCCATACAATTTTGAGGCACTTTGATAAAAACTAACATGCAAGCATTATGTTGTACTTGTTTTCTCACGGAAGAAAAAAGCCATGCTAATTAAGTTAGTAAAAATCCTTACATCTGGATAACATAACTGCAGATTAAAACTGCCCCATGGACATGGCCAAGAACAAAAAGGCCAGGACTTTTTTGTGCACTACAGCTTATGGTGCAACAGTTGTTACTACACCTTGGGAGAGAAACAAAGGAATGCATCACAGCTGCTGAAACAAAGCTCTTGGAAACAGAATTCCCATAAAGGAAAAGATCTGGAATAGATTTCTATTTCCTATGGAGCTATAAGAGCACCAACAGTTGTTTGAAAACTGATGTAGCACTGTGTTGAGGGCAAGCCAGGAGGAGAGTGAATCTCTGCACAGCCCTGATGCTGCAGTTTAACTGAGGAATAAACGCTACTACTTTTGAAAGGCGCAGATGTTTCTCCTCCCACCAGGATCTCAAGCATTTAAACACATCATACAAAACTGTGTAACTTCCTTAAGATGTAAAATCTTACCTCAGAACAAAAATAAAGATCTCTTACCAGGCAATCTTACAGGTTTCCATGGTGCAGAATTTGGCACATATGCATGTTTACTAGCAGTCACTATCAGCTGATTGCCCAACTTATACTGAAACTTGAGGAAGGCAGTGCCATCTGCTCCTGAGGTTCCAGATGCAATGGAGATCTGATTGGTAAAAATCTCAATGAAGGCTTCAGTTACTGGCTGATGTGTGCTGGCATCGCTTACATGGACCTTCAGCGTTACTTCTGTAATGACAAACAACCACAGTGATTATCATCTGAAAAGTTTCTGCAGGAGGCAGCAGTTAGAACAGGCTGGCACACCAATGACTGAAAAGACACTGGGCTCTCACACTTTGGTGTCACATACAACCTCTTGTACTGGCCTGCAGTTCTCCATTTCAGGCAGCCACTTTAGAGATACTGTAGATTCAGCCACAAGCAAGACCATATCCTGAATTATTGCTCAGCCACTAAATTCAGCTGTGGAGGCATGTATACTCCACCTATGACCCACCTGTAGCTGGGCAGCACATCACCATGGGCGGCCAATATTCCCTTTGATGGGCAACAAGTCAATCACACAGTACTACTGTAATTCTAAATGTGTGTGCTATCAAACATCATGTATTAGTCATGGATAGCACAGCATGCTAATTCTCTGTAAGGTCCCCGCCTTGATGTACCTCTGCCCCTGCCAGCCTTCTCCAGCACCAGTGGGGAGAGGGAAAGGCAGGGGGAGGGCTCTGCTCCCTCACCCCTTTCCCAAAACAATTCTCTGTGTAGCAAATGAACAGAGGAAATCCACTGTGATGGAAGCCCAGAAAGCAAGTGGGCAATGAAGCAGGCTGAGCTACAGTGGAGATTTTGAACTCCAGTGGAAGAGATTGCCCCAGATGGCACAGGACTTCCTTGATGATGTCTAACCAAGGTGGTGAAATCCCGCAGGGTCAGGTCCATGACCTCAAAGCACAGGACAACCAGGTGGGACGCAGCGTGCTACCAGTGAGGAGGGAAGGAACACTTCCCCCTTCTCCCTGTTCACCAGCCCTTTTTCTGTGACACTTCTGCCCAAATGTCAGAGATCCTAGAGTGACAGCTTGTCAACCCTGACACTGTTGTATCACCTGTCCCCACATACTACTGGTGAAGATGAATAGCAGAGAAGGGATGGTTCAGGCAGTTAGGAGAATCATACAACTTGCAGATATGCAGTCAGAAGCTAGGACAATGGACTACATTTTCCTTGAGTAATTTGCCATTTTTTCCAGAAACTGATTTCTAGTTTAAATGTTTCCAGATGTACAATATTTGCCCACTCCGGGCACTGCTATGACTAAACCATGCATTGTGTCACCAGGCTTTTGTTACAAAACATGGACTGGCTTGTGTAACACAGTCCCCCTGGAATTCCTCTGTATCTACGATGATTTTCTTGCGCCTGCAGTAGTTCCTGTGCCTCATGCTCTGAAGCAGCAGCTGTTGCCTTTCTGCAAGAACTCTGACTTAAATGCAAGTCTGTGTTGAGAAGTCGCAGCAATGATCCAAAGCCTCCATCAAGACACTCCTTGTTTGTTGTTTTTTTTCATTTCCAGTTGCCTTGTTTTCCTAAATTAACATCTGCCTCTTTTCTCTTCTCTCCCACTCTCTCCTTTCTCTCATTCCCACCCTAACTTTTGAAAAAAGTCTGTTGTTCTTGCATGAAGTCCCCTATGTCAGTTTATTCCATTCCCCAAGGTAGTAGAGTGTATTTTGCCAGCTCCATTTTTGTGTCAGGGGACTTAAGTCCCTCACAAGCAAGATGTTCACACTTCATGTGCAATTCATTTCTGCATGTGATGCCCAGAAAAGACGGCATGACCCCCTTTCCATACATATTTAAAACCAATACACTGATTTCTACAGAACAGTATTGGTGACACAGTTCTGTTCTATTACTACTGTGCCTTACAATTTTAAGAACTTGAATTGGTGTAAGCCATGAGCCAGCAAGACAAAACACCAAGAAGATCAACAAGGAACTTAACAAAATCTCTATTACAGAGATGTAAGTTTCAGCAGTGAAATGACACAATTGAGTATGCTAAGAAACATACTGTAACAACACAAAATTTTAAAAGGATGTCAGAATTTAATACAAAAATATCAGCACATCTGTCCTAAAGACATTTCAGCCAGGAAGATATTGGGTCCTTTTATAAGGTGAGACCTTCTGTCCGAATCTTACAGTACTGAAAATACAAATATTGGGCAGCCCTGAAAAAAATCCCATTAGAGAAATTCATCATCATCACAGCCCTCACTTTAGAACCTGGCAATGGAGGATGCCAATTTAGATGGGATCAGCATGAAATACATTCTAGCTATGAAAGATTTTGGACTTCTTCCCAGTTTTGCATTTAGTAGTCACAGAAAACAAGGTATATTGAAAACCAGTGTCCATACACTATGGCGTACACGTACGGAGTGCCTCCTTAGAAACCTTGCCTTGACCACCAAGCAACTTGTGACATTTTGTGCATGTGAAAGGCAGCCACATTAATCAAAGGAGGAACGCATATGCATTTATGTACTTACAAACTGTACTTGTATTTACAAACATGAGGACAAACGGCAATATAAATTTTAATGTTCAAAATGTGCAGGAACTTGTAATAAGCTTAGATCCAAAGCCAGATAGCTGTGATCTTAGTATTCTCCCACTTTGCACTGCCTAGCAAAGAATGCTGAAAAACAGATGAGGTTAAGAATAATGGGTGATGCATTAAAAAAGAAGCAAGGGAACAGGATAATCTGAACATTGCTGTTAGCAATTTCAGTAACATGTAGATTTGGCCTTTTACAAAACATCCACATAAGAAAGCAACTAAAGAGCTCTGGAATATTAATTAAGGAGGAGGGTGAGAAAACAACGGAAGTATCAAATCTATGTAATTCTTTATATATGTCCAAAATTCTAGAATAGGGACAACTACTAAAATCAATCAAGAGACAAAAGCTGACAAAATTTTCCTATATACACAAATTCATGTCTCTCCTCCTAAATCAGAGAGCTAGCCATGGGTATCTCCAGTAGGAAATTTCTTTATACTTCACTTCGTAGCTATGTACAGGCTTCTGTCTGCATCCTTCCCTCTTTCTGATAAGGATTTCTAAAATCTTCTTTCCAAACCAAAAGGACGAAGGCCATCATACAAGATGGAAGACTGACGTCCTGAAAGGCAACAGACTGGAACTGCAGTTCCAAACCATGGTCCCTCAATCAGACACTGAGCTTATTTTTCCTCTTCCTTGATATTTAGACTTGTTTTTTTCCTGAGAAGACAGAGAAAAATCTAGCAGCCTGTGTTACCTTCCCTATGTGTGAAATGTATACAACTTGCTTAATTCAGGGCTCTCTCCCACACAACAGCTCCTTTTTTCCTTATCTAATGCAGCAGCAAAGTCACAAACACTAAACCTGCATTATCACTGTAATTTCCACGGCAACGGAATGATTAAAAGCTTAAAATTGGATGGAAATTGTTTAAGAAAATGTCCTCTTAAACAGCGACATGATGAGAACAACCTATAAAGAGAGACAGTTGGTTTTAGAATGCCTGTGAAATAAACAGGCATTTCTTGAAGATCAGGGGGACTGAATAAGGGAAGTAAAAAATAAGAGTAGGGTCAGCAAGCGACCCAAGATCAATTTGACCTCAAATTAAGAGGGAGAAATTAGACCAAAATATTAAATATAATAGAAGAAATTACTTGTGAAAAGCTGCTTAGAAGATCCATTATTAGCTAAGGAATAGGGCATTGAAAATATCTGGCAAACTTTTTAGTCGGTACTCTCAGTAAAACAGTGGGAATAAGGCAGATACATTATTCTTGAGTTTTACAGCCTACTACGGCAGGGAGGTCACACAGAATTAAAGACACATGGACTCAGAGAATGAAGGACATCTGCAGTAAGGGGGGAACATGATGGAAGCAGGGAACTGAAAGCACTGCAGAAGACATACTCCGAGACCATGAACTGCTAAAGAGAAGCCTCCTTCATTCTCCCACAGATTTATCATACTCTGGTATGTTACAGCAGGAATATTTAATCACTAAGTTGTGAAGAAGCTTTGCACTGTGCTACTGGTGAGGTTAGGCAGGGCGGAAGGGGACATAAAGGTGAAGAGTGCTGATGTTTCCTCATTCAAGAGCAAAGCAGAGGTGGCAGACCCAGGGCTGACGAATTCACCCAGGGAAGCTGTGATCTCTCTCACCTCCCCAGACAAGCCAGCCACATTCAGGACAGGCTATGCCTAAGCCACAGCCCTGTCTAAGGTACCTGGCTGCTGACTGGCATGGTGTGAATGTGACTCTTTCAGACCTTGGCTGTCTGGCATGTGCTGCCCCACTGGCTTGCAGTGCAGCACAGGTGGGAACAGGTCCAGCACTAGAGGCATTTATTTGCCTGCACCACTAGCATGTGCCCTGCCATTATATTCTCACAGGAAAAATTCACATCCAAAGCAAGACCCACTTATGATAACTGTTCATGTCCAGAATATAAACCACAGATAAAGAGATCCTGTCTGGATGGGCAAAAAGCCTGTATGTCCCTGTCTAGAAACACGGGTAGGAATGGGGCACTCACAGATACTAAATAGTGCAACCCTGCAACTCTGCTTCAAGAATCCCAAAGCAAAGCAAGAAAAGGAGGTTAGTGGGAAAACAGCAAATACAGCAATAAATTCCACAAGGAGATCCAGGCTGATGTATACGTATGCTCAAGCAAGTTATCCTTTTCTCTTATAGTCATATTCCTTTATCTTCTTTCAAGCAGTAACATTTTGTTTTTCAAATGAGTGCAAACCCAAACTACTGGTTACCGTGAAAACAGCTGCTTAAGTGTGACTCCCTCCCAGTTTTGTAGTACTAGATTTATTTTAACCTATATAAAAAACTCCAGCATCTTCAAGGTTATAATTTGGGAAAGTGGAAAAAAAGACCAAAAAAAACCTTAAATGGTAGCATTCCAATCCAGAAACCCATCTGTCTTTTTAATCTGATTTTTGAGATTTTACTAAGTCTAAACTTTCTCTGAGCAATCCTTCCTGTGCCATCTGCTCTATGAACCCTACTGCCTCCCCTGAAATACAATTAACCTTAAGACAACTATTTCTGCAGTTGTAACCCCTTAGACTCACAACTTCTCTTTGTATTGCTGTGAACTCTCAGTTTGGGACTGGTTTCCTTCAGAACCAGTATCATCAGTGCTGTCTTCTACAACCTAACTCTTGAATAATGAAAAGCACTGGGTTTGAGTGGTTTTGGTATTTGTTTGTTTGTTGGGGTTTTTTTTAATAGAAAAATCCTGAGAGATCAGAGCAAAGGCAAACTGTCAGATCTCAAATACTGGAATAAACAGAGAAAAATTATGACACATATTAGAAGTCAAAGATCACAATCCTGTTTAGATCCCAATCCTGCAATTTGGTTTCTGTGCGCACACCCCTCTGTCAGGCAGTCTCCCACTGACGTCTGCTGGACAGATGATCTCTTTTGGGAACAGGCTGACACAGGCAAGCGTTATCACTTAGGTTTTCCTCTGGGGGTCTCTCACCCATGCACAATGTCATGATATTAACAAAGAAAGAGGTGTTTAAATTATCTAGGTTTTGATTAGGAAAAAAAACTTCCTGCTCATTTAAAAAATGTCATTATGGACTTTTTAAAAAATTGTATCCTCTGCTCTGACTGAGCTTACTGGCAACGTGCCTGGCTTTGAATCCTGCATGCCAAAGGGATAAGCCTTTCTGCCTCTTAACCTTTCGCCCATGTGTGAGGTCAATCCTCAGCCAAACAACAGGATTTTCATTTCTCTAAAGGAAAACACTTTCCTAGAAAAAGAAGTGTTGCCCATGCCTTAGCCACAGATGCCAACTCAAGCATCTACATATCATCGTAACTTTCTGATGTGCTGCATTAAGACGACTCTACTGACAGCCATGTTTCAAAATAGCAGCAAAGTTCTTATGAAGAAAAGGAAAACTGTATGTGACATCCCTCCAGAAGAACACAAGTACCACATCAAGTGGCAAACTAGGAGTGCTTGCAGAAGATTAGTACCAAACACAATGGCATCCTCTGTTCAGAACTGGTTCTGATCCTCATTACAGGACATCAGTGGTGCTACACAACCTTCCCCTCCACCAGAGGTGACTGAGGTTTCATGTAGCATGAGTGTCTGCCACTGATTTCCAGGGAAACCTACCATGCAGAGGGCAGGACGCTGAAGGTCTGCTCATTGCCTGTTCAGTGATTCTCCAGATTATACCAAGGCTGCTGCAATCCCTGGCATCAAGAAGGGAGTTCCTTCCTGCACTGGTCAGATCTCTGGTAAGGACCACACAACAGGGCTTGGTTCTCAGACCCAGATTTAGAATGGCTTTAGAAAGAAGAGGCGTTCATAGAAGAGCCACAAAAAAATCCAGGGGACAGGGAAGCAGCCTTAGGACTGGCCATCTGGAGAACCTGACCTCTTATTGCAAGAGAAGACTGGATCACTGTGCATACCAGGGAAACTGGAAAAAAACAAGTTGGCTGAAAAACTTCAGTCTTGCTGACAGAGACAGCCAACAACAGTACATTGAAACTAAGCAAATTCAGGTGTCATTTATAGCAACAAGAGATCAGCTTACTAAATGGTAGATTCATTCAGGCTGTGGGAAGATTTATTTTTCTTAATTTTTTAAAATAGCATTAATTTTAGTTCTAGGTGTTTAGGTAAGGCTTACAATTAATGTTAAGAGTTAAGAGAATTAATGCTTGATTCTACAACATTTATGAAGCCAGCCCAAATGGTTGTCTGGGGTGCTTCATTTTAGCACTGGAATCTGAATTTGCTAAACACTTTTGTGCTTTACAGGTCACAGGGAAGACGACTATCAGTATGGTACTCTGCACATGGAGTACTTGCAGTGTGTGATGTCTATAATTAACTCTCACACCTCAGAAGTCAAGAAGGAATGTTCCGTTCCCCAAATGCACAACTGATTGATTTCTGAGTTTTTCTTTTATTCTTTCCCCTTGCTGTTCCTCAGAAACAGCAGAGATCTGGTGCAATGAAAGTTGCACAGACCACTCCTTTATCTCACAAGGAGAAGCCACCATGCGAGGCCTCATCAGTGCCCCTTTGCTCATCTCCGCTCTGCGGACACACAGGATCCGGGGTTGTGAGGGAGGCTGCTCTCACGTGGCACTTGATGATTTTTCACCCTTCTCTGCAGTACGGGTTGATTCATCCCCATTTCTCATCTAATATTCCCTGATGCTGCAAATGCCTCAGGCATTGTTGGCACTGGTTCCTCTAGTGGACAAGAATTTAATTTCCAGGGGACTGAAATGGTTTATCTTAATTATCCAATAATTAGACTTAATCCTCCATATTCAAATAAAGCAGTGGTCTATGATATGAAGGTCAGGCAGGTGTTCTACTTGCCTCTTTGGGTTTAAAATCTATTAAATAAAGCATTTGGAAAGTAAAATGACATTAGTCTATCTTAAAATACATTGTCTCCCAGGGATAACACACACAAATTTTGATAAAATGTTACAAAAAGAGCTTTAGCATATGAACTAGAGCAACTTATGCCACGAACAGTGACAACCAGGCTACTACACAGCCATGTTCTCAAAGAGGAGGGAGGGGCAGTTACAGGCTAATAAAATAAAGACATTCATCATGCAACTGTCCAACACTTAAAAGAAGATTTGCATATCCTGACCTGCTAGAGCCTAGAGCATTACCACCAAAATTAATTTCTTGGGAAAAAAGGTAGGAATTTGCTTTAATTAAAAAAAGTGGGAGCTATATGCATAATGCCCAGATGAGACTCTGATACCCTATTGTTAAGTGATTAAACAAGCATTTATAATTAACTTGAAACTCACATGGCTATGAAACTCATGAATAGCAATAGTTGCATTAACAGGTCTGCCTTTGATCTCTACAGGAACTGTGCATGACACAAACTAATTTCATTTCCAAACCTTGTCTCTTAGACATGGAATTAAGTAAAATACTGTCATGGAGCACAGATGGAAGTTGAGTTTCAAAGCTTTAGCTTGCCACCCGCATAATGTATTCTTTACAAGTCATGAAAAAGTAATCCCTGCTTAAACCCCTCTTTTTTCGTAATAGAGTTCTTTGAAACTGTGTTTGGAGATCAATATGGAATGAAAAGTTAATGCACTGATAATTTCCAGTTGCTCAGCATTAGAGAACTCCACTGACTCAAACAAGACCCCACCCGATTTTGCAACATCAGCTCTGAGGATAACACAACACCAAGCTCAGCTGCTGCGCTGCTGGCAGGGATTTTAAGACAACTTTATACCTACTGCATCATCAGTCTAGTTTGGGGGAGAGCAGAAAGGGAAAGACTGTATTTGCTTAGCCACTAATGGATGTGTTGCATTTTCTCAGCACAACTTTATCCTAACTCCATTAATAAAAGTAAGCATCTGATAAAAGCAATTTAAAGCAGATGTGTTCTATGTTTAAGTGATCCAATGTATGTGCAATGGGGCAGGGAGACAAGCACTTTTTTTGCTCATTTCCAAGCAATTTCAACCTTAGGTTTAATCTCTAATTATTTCCAAAGCCTGTTGCGGAAGCAAACCTAAATATAACTTTGGAAGAGTGTATTTTACCTTGAGTTGTTTGCTTTTAAACAAACCACTGTAACAATTCAAACAAACCCATCTCAAGTGACTCTTTACAATCCCATTGCAGCCTGCACTGCAAACTTCCCCTTTCCTCTCAGTACTCTGCCAACATAAGGTCAGAGAGGTACAGAGGAAAACTATTGTGTTAAAATTTTATCTAGGCACTTGCACATTCCCTTTTTTCAAATAACTCAGTAATCAATTTATAATCACTTGAAGAGGTTATCTCCAGCTGGCGGAGAGAAAAACTAACTCATAGGTGAAGTTACACATGGTAACAACCTCATTCTTCCAGCCCAGCCAGTCTGAGCAGAGAGCTTTGCAGGGTGATGAGGAATGCAGCACTACACTTCAGCTACTCCACAGCAAAACAAGGAGCATCCCTTCCCTTCCCACCTCTGTGGCCTGGCTGTGGACTCCTGCTCCTTCTCTTGTGCTGTCCCTTGGAGTTGTCACTGTGTTGGTTCCATTTGCTAATCCAGCACAGCACCAGCCTATCCATCAAATGGCTCAGTGCCAGGTTATCAGGTTGAACGGCTGAAGCAACACAGCCGCAGGTGCCAAAATCAGAACTGGCAGGTGTGGGGGTGGAGAGTGGTGTCTAAGTGCAACACTGGCAGAAAGAAAGAATGGATTTGGGACCATCCCTGCTGGTTCAGGTGCAATTAGGTCAGCTTTACCGCATCTCTACAGTCACTTCAGAAGGGAAGCCTGTCCATCGCCTGACCTAGGCAAGCTTAAGGTCAGTATTTGACATGAACAGTTGCAGTAGACCTTTATTCGGCATTAGCCCTAAATCCCTTAATGATTCTCAAATGTTTCTCAACCTCTGTGGCTGCATACTGGCAGCACAGTAGTTAAATCTCCTGGTTCCATAAGGACAGGATGCTTGTGACAATGCCAGGAAAGGGTTTGATATGGAGCAGTGAAGACTTGTGCACAGGCACTACACAGTGTTTACAACTGCACTTGAACACTCAAAACCCTCTACAGTCCTATTGGTATTTCTGGCCGGGTTATTGTTGTTTCCTCCTGACCATAAAAACCTTGTTTTTATTAACATCTCTACTTGCCACTTGTGACTTTCTCCTCACTATAGCACCAGGATTTAATCACCACCCAAACTGGCTAGATTGAAACGTTCTTATTCTCCAAAAATATTTATTATATTTCCAAGTTTTTAAGATTTTTCTGTTCAGAACAATATATATTATTTCCTCATTTGGACTAGCTTAAAAATTTAATTAACCTGTGATCTAGGTCTTCTTCTAGACAATGAATAAGAACTGTAAATAAAATAGGACCCACTACTGTTCCCTTCATCCTAACACTGTAAAGCATTCACAGCTTAATGCACAGCCATTTGTTATTGCCCTTTGTTTACTCTTTCATCCAATCTCAGTCACACAGCAGAAGCCTTCTCATCCAAGTAAATTAATTTTTCAATTAATAATTTTGAACAAGGCTGCTGTATTGCCTATATTTCAGATATGATGACTGCATATATATGCAGAACATACACAACTGACTCGGCAACCAAAACTTGCGTCAGTGTAAATTACTGTAACAGCCACAGTGATCTTAATTCTTGGCAGGGGATTAATTTAAGGGTTGTTAAGATTTCATGAGAAAAAATTTACAATCAGATTAAAACTGTGAATTCAAAAAAATTAATTTCTACTCCACTACACAGGAAGTCAATTATGTAAACCAGAAGTTATTGGCTTTCCTCAAATTCACAATCATAGTGGGAAGTCACATTTGCAACATTCATCTTTCTTACAGACTCATTGTATATAAAAACAAAAAAGCAACAATTACCAAGGGTTTAATATGCTGCTCATACACCTTATATTGCCCTACATGATGGGAAAAGCACTGGAATATACCTTTGTATTTCTTGGTCACCTCACAGCTTTGATTCCCAGTGGTGCTTATCATAGTCCCATGACCAGCACTGTAGCTAGAAGCAAAGGTTTGGAGGTCCATGAACTAGGCTTCAGGAATGCATGAAAGTAACTTGGATAAGCGTGCTCCTTTAGGTAGCATATATAATTGCCTGCCTAAGGGGAGGTCTGAAGGGGATAACACTCTGCTGAAGGACTCTTGGGGTTCACAAATCAAAATGTTGAAGACCAACGAATGACAGCTGATCAAGCAAATCAGTGAATTATCTGTTCTATTCAGAGATCAGTCTCAACGTGAAATGCTGTGACTAGCCAGTAAACGGCAGAAGAAGGCTGAGAGGAGACGGGCAAGGTCGATGTGCCCTGAAGCTCAGGGAACAATGCAGAGTGTGACTGAACACATCTGCTGCAAACAGAGCTGACTGTATCTCAACACAAATGGGACCCGAGGGTGGCCTTTGTATTAGATGAACAGCAATGGCATTTGAGTGAATCAACTGACTACACCATAGTTGAGTGGATCAGATCTTTCTTCAAGTTCATTAAAAGAGTGAGAATGTCTCCCAAACCAGCACGGGGAAGGCATGTATATGTGGCTCAGACCAGCAGGGAGTATAAAAACTGAACAACTATCAACATAAATAAATTCAAAGGCTGCGGTGGGCTGGTTTCCACTGAAGTATTCCTTCTCGGCAGCTGGTGATGCCCAGCACTGTGATGGTGAGCACATTACAGAGAACAGCAACACATATCACATGCAGCTATAGTGACTGAACTTGCTGTTACTGCGTTTCCTACTAACAAAGTGCAAATTACATTGGTATTGTGACTCCAGTATATTTTATATCATTGTACTAAATCAAAAATCCTATGTGATGTTTAAAATATTAAATAAGTACATTTTATATTACACATTATACCCTCCACATGTGGCCTACCTAAGATTCTGATCAGAGCATACAGGACTCTGGCAAATGCTCACATTGTTTACTAGTTTGCCCGTTTGACAACATAAAGGAGTTACTGCTTATACTCTGGCATAAACCCATTTTAGGGATTTACAGCTGTAAACAGCACTCTGCTCAAGCTCTCCCTCAGCACAGGATTCTCTCAAATTCTTTAATTTTATCTCGTCTGTTTCTTATACTCGTGCTGCAAAACACACATCTGTTTATAAGTAACATTATTACACAGGGTTGCTGGCAGTTTCAGTTTGACAAATACGGTCACTTTCCCATTAACAAGCAGATTTGTAGAACTGAAAACATTCCAGAGGGTGTACTCTGCTTCCTTGGCACAGGCAGCAACATGAGTATTTTGTAGGCCACTTAGACTATGTATTAAGAAAGCATTTGTATTAAAGCATTATTCTGGTTTAAACAAACAGCTGTATGTTTGGAAAGTGATCCACTGTGTGCAAGCAGTGCTTAAAGAGGAAGCAGGAGGAAGGCCTTTCTAAATACCCAAATCTTATAAAGGCTAAACTTATACACAGAACCTGCATTAACAGGATGTGTTGGGGGAATTTGCTGGGAAGCAGGTGAATAAGTAGATATATGAGACCAATAATCAAATTCTGAAAAAGCAAAATGTGCTCTGTGTGCCCAGAATAAATATAATGTTATTAGCACGTGGGGACACTGTTTAGTGGTGAACAGTACTGGGTTAACAATTGGACTCAATGATCTTGTAAGTCTTTTTCAACCTTAAAGACTCTATGATTAGCAGATAAAAGGTTCATTTATGCTATGCATATATGTGTATGCTAAGTTAAACTGAAAATGCAAGGTCCAGCTAATAACTAAAAATGACAGCATTTACTTACAGTCTCCTTGATGCTATTAGTCCATACCACTTCCCTGAAACCTATTCAAAAAACAAGTTTACAGATACTTTCTTGAAGAACATACATATTTCACAGAGGGATCTTTGCAATTAATTCTGTTCTCACACTTACAAAAGAACTGCTAAGAAAAGTCTTATTTAACAGTTAACCAAGAATTTAAAGGAACCAGTACAACAAATTTAAAACATATTCTACCACGTTTAGTCATAAATACAATTCCAGTGAGTATTTCAGGAGTGTTATGGGTGTATTTATTTCAACAACTAGTCTGATAACCCAAGTGGCCAGTTGTTCTCACGAGGTTGCAAAATTACTTAATGGAAGCATAAAAAGGACAGCAGGTTGCCATTACTGCTCAAAGCCACCCTGAATTCCCAGGTAGCCTTGTGCTGCCATAACAGCACAACTGAGACTTCCAGCCATCAGCTGGCCAAGCACAATATGCATAGTTTTAAAGATCATAGAAAGTGGAGAGGTTAGGAAATCCAGCAGGCCTCATCCTGTAGGAACCAGAAGTCTACTTCAAGGATGCTGACAATCACTTGAGTTGCCTTAGATGCTTACAAAGAGAAAAGGAACTTGTGTCCACTGTTCTAGTACAGGATCAGCCAACACACCACAGCAAAATAGTGATAGTTCTGATTCTGCACAGTTACAACAAAATTATACAGGCACATTAACATGGTTTTCTACCATAAACAAAATAATTAAAAATCCAATTGCCTTAAATGGCAATGTAAAACAGTTTAACTGCAGACCCAAGTTTCTCCCAGAAATGACAGAGTTACACTAATGCCAAGATACTCAACAGGAGCAAGAAGGATTTTAACCTGAGTTTTGGACCATTCAATCAGATACTCCCCTCTGAGCTGGTAGTTAAATAAATAAAAATTGAGGCAAGTAAAAATCATTACTAGCTAATGTAAATGAAACAACCTTTAACACTTGAATTTTAACTTCATCTTTCCAGCCATTAAATGAATATTAAAATTAGGTCAAAATTATTTTGTGGTTTTATTCGCAGAGAGCCCAGAATGCTTGGGGTCACAAACAGTACATAACAGCAAAATAATCACTCAGCAAAGTACAGACACACAAAGCATATAGATACTTACTTAAAACATGATGATTCTTATGTTATCTGCAGTACCAGAGCCAAGCAAAATACATTTCGTATTCTTTTCAATGGGTATACTTACATATAAAACACTGCTGCCTACTTCAAAGCCTGTTTTTTGAAATTCATTTTTGTTACTGCCATGTTAAAACTGCAGTGAAGTGGGTGGAATTATTTAAAACCTCTTTTCAACTAGGAATCTCAGCCAAAGTGTTTTCAAGAGCCTCTGCTCCAATTCCCTTGGTAGAAAGGACTTTTAGAAAATGAAATAGGTAACTATGAAGCATAGCGGGTGAGATTTCATGATCCACTTAGGGATGCAGTGCTAAACTTGCTGTCAACACAGACAGTGGTAGAAGCAGATGGCTTTCCAGGCCATAAGCTACTTTTGCACCATGCCTATCTTCTTCCACAAATTAGAGGGGTTTCCTGGAAAAATGCCCTGGGGACTGCCCATTATATCAGCCATAACAAAGCCTGGGTTTGGAAGATGTGGCCTTCATATTAACAGTGCTCTTATTTTTGCTGTCCAGGCTACATCATGTGCAGAAAGAGTCTGCAAAAGGCAGCTGCATGCCAAACCAGGAAGCCTCTCTAGCAGGCAGAGCCATTGCAGAGCATCTTCCCCAGCCTAGCTCCCTAGAACAATATAAGAAGGTGCTCAATGCTGACAGTCTCACCCAGGAATCCTTGCCTGGATTACTTTCCACTCCTGTGCTGAAGACTCATTTGGCTTAGAACCACTACCTCTTCGGCCTAACTTGGATAAGATAATATGTTCAGTACCCAGATATGAATTTTCAGAGCTACTTGTGGAACACCTTGCTTCATATTCAGGTATCTTTGCTCTGCTGTTCTCCCACTCCAAGATTCCATCACTTACTAATATACTTTTTTTTAAAGGAAAAAGCTCTGCTAAATTCAATCTAGTGATTAATTTTAATAACCTCAATTAAATGCATTTACACTAGAGCAATATGTCCTGTTTAAACTTCATTTTATTTAAGTAGCAGTGATAGTAAATATGCTTAAATAGCAGACCTACCAGTTTAGAAAACAAAACAACAAAACACAAGTACTTTACTTTGGCTCTCTCTGCAAAAGTTTGGGACAAACCATCCCAAGTTCCACATGAGACTTTACCAACCTGCAGAAAAAAACAGGCTTCAGAAGTTCATTCTACAATGTACAGAAATTTGAAATTGCTTTTTAAATTGATTGTTCATTTTTCAAGAGCTTAATTGCAACTCTCACTACTTTGCTCTGAAAAAGTGTTCTCTTGAAAATATCTTGTTTAGATCACTTCCTGCAGTGACAGGAGGCATGCTGATTCCAGCAACTGTAGCAGCTCAGTTACAAATGTACCAAATCTTTTTCCAAAATCGATTAAATTCAGAGTTAAAAGACCACTAAATCACGTAGCACAATATGTTGAATATCTGGAATGTGGTATGATAACGAAGTTCAGAGTAGCAGGAAGGCCCCTTTATACACCAGAGTTCTGGTGCTCCTGCATTTAGGGTCAGAAAATGCAGCCTCCAGCAGACTCTCGCAAAAGCAGCATCTTCCTCTCATTTTGTGTAGGCAGACCTGATTGCTCTCCTATCACTCAATTGCAACAGTTAACAGACCTTACTTGACCTACTCCCTTCCGAAGAAAGCAATCACCTGCAGGTCTTTTATTCCCCCCATGATAGTATTTTTCAGACTCTGTACAAGGCCCTTGAACTTACAGATTACACCAAGAGAGTCACAAACGACATCTGAAAAAGGGCAAGTCATGAGGTTTACCAGTGTTATACTGCCATTTTTACTGTTATTGGATTTTAAAATATATTTTAAATAGGACTAATAAAAGCAAAAAGGCTAAAATCTACTGGCAAATGATGAATGATGGCAGTGGGGTTACTTCTTGGTTTAGGGTTCTTAAGAAATAGTCACAGACTCTATTTAGGGAAAGAAGCTCTGAACGTGGAGAAAAAAATAGTACAACAGAGGGTGAAAATGTAATGAAGACAGGACAGCATCTAGCTTTTGCATGAGTTTAATCAAAGCCCATGAATAAATTTATTCTAACAGTTTGTTAGCTTACAGAGGATCTACAAAATGTTTCATGTTCAGTGGGACTCTCACCTCCCGTTCCACAAAAAAAGGTGACTGAATGTATCCTTGTGAAGGAAAGGCCTTTGGGCTGAGCTGGGATGAGCAGTCACCAGACTCCTAACATCACAGGCACACAGCTAACACAGCTGGGAGCCCACCCAGTCACATGCCGCGTCTGTCAGCTTGGGTAAAACAGGAGGGAACATCAAGACATGGACAATCTCCATCCACTGCAGCAGGGAAACGAGAATGAGAAGAGATGCTTACAGGAAAGTCATAGATCCACAGATGTTGTTCCTCTGTCTTCCTGGAGTTTAAAAAATACAAAAACCAACAGAAGGGCTTTTTTCCTCCAAATACTGGACTCTTCTTTGCTTATAAGTTTTTATCACATTCCAGTAATTCCCATCAGCTCTAGACTGACTGTTGCAATTTGCTCTTACTTGGGCTGGCTTTAAAAATGATCCAAAAGTATTAAGAAAAGCAAGATGCAGAGAAAAGTTGTCCTCAGTGCAGTAGTGAAAGAATAACATCTACCAGGTGCCACAGGCCCTGCTTGCTGATACACCCATCACCCCACCTCCCTTGCCTGTCAAGTTCTCCTGGATGGAGGTGTCCGGCAGCAGGGGCAGCTCACAGCCCCGTTCCCCACTGACAGCCCAGGGCAGCTGGGCTCCCTCCGCTCTGCTCTGCTCTGCTCTGCCGGGGGGCTGCCCCAGCCCCCGCTGCTGGGCCTGCACACTTCCATGACATCATCCAGGATTCGCTCCCCTTACAGCACACCCGCCCCAGATACTGCCAACATCTGCTTTGGGACAGAATACCTTGGCCTTTTGACTCCGATTTCCCCTTTCTCTTTGGGATCCTTTGCTAGGTTTTATTTATTACAGCAGCAGGCTGTTCAGGTTTAAGACCCTCCTATGCGTGCGGGGTTTGTGTATACAAAGTATCATCTCCCCCGGGATGTGGGGGTGTGTGAGGGGCAGGGAAAGAAGAGAGAATTGAGTATTTTAAGCGCTGCCGTCGATTTGCAGAGCAGCGCACCCCTGCAGCATCCCCGGACGCTTCAGCCCCCGGGCTGTGCGCGGCCGGCACGCAGCCAGCTCACAGAGCGGGGCAGCTCCGCCCCCGGCACACTCCCCTGCCTAGGGCTCACACTGCTCTCCCATCGCCCACAGATACCACCCTCACCTCTCCAGTTCGGGGCTCAGCTACCTGCTAAGGAACTCAGGTGGGGAGGGGACACCAAGTAATCCCAGGCTCTGCCTGCTCCCGCTGCAGCGGTCAGGACAGGCTAAGAGACACAGACTCTTGTTTAGGCACACACTGTGCTCTGATGCTGCTCAGGGACTGCAGGAGTACTACAGCCCTCCCTCCTTCCCCTCAGAGGCACAGAGCAACTCACCAGCGCTGACTTCACAGCATGGAAGCATCAAAACCAGCAACAGAGTATTTAGGGAGGGGAGGTTATACCAAACAATGTGCCTGAAACCACCCGAGTTGTGCACAAACACCAACTCCAGTTTTCTGCTATGGGACCTAGGGACATGCCTTGGCTCTCAGATGTGTATGCACTGCTTCCACAGATCCCAGTCCCGTGTTGGGAGGAGACCTAGGAGTATGCCAACCCTCCGACTTCTGCAGCTTGCTTTCCACATGAAATTTTGAAACAGCTGTAACCCATCTGGGTCCAACCCCAGCCAGAACTGCAAAGCGCATGGTGGACTTCTCTTCCCCCGAAGCTCTGGCGTAGCTTGTGTGACATCACTCAGCATCAGGGACACTTGCTGCAGTTTGCACAGTTTCCAAGATAAAACCAGAGCAAGTTGCAACAAGAAAGGCATCTAACAGTAACACGGTTCTTGCAAACACTTAGGCAAGCCATAGGTTAAGTAGCAAAGAAGTGGGAAGTGCTAGAAGATGATCTGCACATTGCCCTTTATGTGGGGAAAAAATGGAAAAGAAAAAAATAGCCAAATGGAAAAGATCTGTCAACTTCGAGAGATGGTGGTGGGGGACATCCATACGCATCAACAATCAGATATGGAGCAACACCTAAAAATAGCCAAAGTGAAAACTAGTAAAATAGTATGCTTAAATGCAAAATGTGTGTCATAGCTGCTTTTTATAACCTGGCTTGACTCCAAAAATCTTTGCAGGTTCTTTTGAAGTTAAATGACTACAGTTTATTTTTCTTCTTTTTAAATTAGTTTAATTACGTTCCTCATGGACAGTGAAACATTTGCTAGCTTTTACAGGGATTTTCTGTTTTATCTGATACACTCAGTAGTGTTGCAAAGGACAACCATAGGACTTTCACTTGCATGTTCAGCTACTTCAGAAACCACAAGCTTTAGCAAGTTCAGAAAATGAAGTTTTCTGAGTAGTCTGAACATGTACACCTCCATGTTTCCAAAGGCTGTAGAGATTCGCACTCCTGTGACATCAGCACACCTTTGGGAAAAAGTCAAGCAACACTTGAAGTGGAAGTTTAGGCTCCTATTTTTGAATGCTCTGCCTTTATACATCTGATAAACTAGTACTGAATTGTTTAAAGGTTAGTACAGGAAGAAAATAGTTCATTCTTAACACTAATGTAAATTTTACTTTGAACTGCCAGACACCGTATAGAAAATATAAAGAGTTTACCAGGCAGCTGTTTGGTTCTCCACCCTGCTCACACTCATCTGACAGACCACCATAAAAGAGCACCCAGAAAAGCCTGTTTTTAAGGTGCGAGCACATGGACAACACCTCCAAGGCCAACAGCACCAGAAGTTGGAGTAGCATTGCCTGTCATATCTATCTCCTACAGACTCATAAGCTTCCTTGACAATATTTTGCCTTTTGCTATACTAGAATTTTTGAGAGATTCAAAAGCACCATTAGTGAGGACAGCTTATTAATAAACAGAGATTAATCCATAAACTCATACCAAAGAGCTTCAAAAACCATACAAAACAGAATATTTAAAATTATTCTTCCTTATATCTGGTCTAAAAAATCCTACATTAATTTCTTCACAGGACTTGATCTTTAAAAGTCTAATAAAAAAACCCCAAAATCACCTGATGTGTACAAAAACTAATTCCAAGAATACCACTGTAATAGTAATTTTAATGTAATAAAACCAGTTGTGAAGTTCACCAAATGACCAGACCTCTCCAGTTTTCAGCCTGGGTTCTGCCTAGACTTGGATACAGAGTCAGGTAGAAAGGTGATTGGCTAAAGTTTCATGAAGAAGAAAGGATGACAAGCACTCCAGGAGTCTGAGGGAATGGGCAGACATGGGAGTTCTCAGTTCTCAACACTCCTTGCGCCAAGGAACCTGGCATGTGTAGCCAAAGTGCTCTTTTCCACATTGCTCCTCCACGGAAGTGTGACAGAGATGTTACAGCATAACACGGGACCAATAGATAATTGCAGGCGAATAGACAGTTCTACTAACTTCCTCTTTTTTTAGGTTTTTTTTTTCTAAGAGATTGATAAGACCTTGATATTTTGTGAACTGCGTGGTGACCACATAGAAGTATTTCTTCATTGTGTTGAAGGGAAGACTGACTTCCCTGGTAAGTATGTTCACAATGCCTCTTTTATCCAAAGCTAGCTCAAGAGGGCTCACAAAGGGATGAGTGGGCTGATGATGACAACCTCTTTTCGAGAACAAGCTGGATCTGGTGACGCACTAATCACTGCCTTGATTTTTTTACTACAGAACCCCTCGTGTGCCTGTTTCAGAAGCCAACTCTCACCCTGATTTGCTACCACAGCAACACAGAAATCATCATGTGGGAGTGCTGAAAACAGATTTGCTTTTATTACTGAAACCAAGAGACCCAGAAGCAGATGGGGAACCAAGAACCACTCTTCTACCATCTTGTGGACTCCCCACACTCGAGTCCCAAAGACACAATCTGAAGCTCTTCTTCTTACTCAGCCTTAAAACAACACATGCACACATACTCCTGACCCTATAGATAATACTAGCTAAGAAAAATACTCTTGCCTTTCCTTGTGAGTTGAGGAAATGACTGTTTTTTCAGCAAGGCCTTAAGCTGACTCAAGGACCCATAAACTTGCACAGCACCTCAGTGAAAAACAAAGACTGTTATTGGGGTTTGGGCTTGCTGTGCACAAAGATGCTGCTGCCTCTTTTCACTTTACAGAAAAAAACAGTAAAGGAGAAAGGCTGTGCAGATCACTGAGACAGCTAATTACACTTTGCTTTTTTAACTTGTAATGGATTTGCAGCTTTTTGACAAGTCTACAACGATACAGCTTTTCATTTTGCATGATAAATGCTCACAGTCAATACCATGACAGCTACTGAAACCGATAATAGGTTGCTGCGATTTTGTAATGTAGAAAATTCAGTCTGTGGGTGGTGTTTTAAAAGTAGCAGTTTTCCTCCTGTGCTCACATGGAGGGGAAGGTGACAGCAGGACATGCACTAAAAGCCCAGTGCTGCAGACCAAGTGGTTTTGCCAGAGACAGAGTAAAACTTGGCCACCACATAAATTCAACCCATTTTATTAGTATACACCCTCATATAGTTTACAGCTACTAGTGATAATACCACATCATCTATCTTGAAGTCGTACTTTCATGCAAGAGAAGGAAATGATGTTTAAGTCAAGTCATTTATTAAAAAAGAAACAATTAAATGGGAAGTTTCTAATTTCATTCAGCCAAGTTAGAATTGAAACGTGAAAATCAGAGTATTACTTAATTTCACTGTGCAGTGTATTCTCCTAGTTAGGAGACTATTTTCCTAAAAAACTTTGGGGGATTTGCATTACACTCTTTATGCATTCCCTCTTTAATACAAGTATTGGTTCAGAAGCATAAAAGAAACTGAGGACTTACTTCCTTACATTTAAATCAAGAAACCACAGTTTCCACTTTACGTGGGCTTTCTTCAGGGTTGGAATATTCCATCATATGGTATTAATAATGAGCTAAGAAACCCAACCAGAAAGGCCTTAATCATACTACAGTTTTAGACAAACTTTAGCCCAGCACCATTCAGTTTAGTGGTTGTTTAATTGTAAGTGACAAGCAAAAACTTATTGTATCTGACATTTTGAGGACTAGAAGGTTCTAGTTGCAGCTCAAAACAAGGAATATTTATCTATCACCATATGAACACAATATGATTAAGAATTGAAATATGTCATCTCGGGATGTATCCAGCAATGTGGCATTACTGCTGGAATCACATCATCCATGCACAGCATGCCCACTAACAAAAAATGACCTTGATTGTAAAATCTTACAACAACAGAGCCAAAAGCAGAACTCTGTGAAAATCCACCTTCCCCTCTTGACAAAAAGACACCACATATTAGGGATGGTCAGACAGTGCTGTGAGCAGGACAACGGCACCACAATGGTCTTTGCTGATCTTCCAGGTCTCCTGAGGTCATTCCCCGTGACTACAGCTCCTCAGGGTCATCGCCACAAGAAAGAAACAGGACTGTTCCATGCAGGACTGCTACTCCCTGACATTGGACTTGCTTTTCAGATCTTTTATTTTGTCTTCGTTTCTTCATGGATCAAAAGTGCTACAATTGTCAGACCAAGGTTCAAGAGCATTAAAAAACCTGCACTGGAGACATAAGGAGGGGGTTTGAAACAATCTGTTTCATATTGCCAGAAGAATTTAAATCCAACATCTTCAGTGAAGTTCAATATTTCTCCAGTGACAATGCAAAGACTGCAGCATGCTTGTTTTGGTATTTCTATTTGCAAGCAAGTTTAAATGCCCATTCTCGATTAAAACTGAGATGGAAAAACATTACACATACCTACCTGAAGATACATGCAGAAAAATGACAAGGCAGTTGGAAAAATGGTTTGTAGTCAAATTGTCTCTCCAAGAAGCAAAGGGGAAAAGAGACCAAGAAGCACTTCATTTAGTTAATTAAGTTCAGCTGTATTAATTTAACAAGATGTCAAAGACAGCAGATCACTACTTGCCAGTTTAGAGCAATTTTTTGTGAACAAAGTTTGTGAACAAAGCGATCTTTAACCCTCAGTGGTATTATCTCCTTTTGCTTTCTGACCACTACAAAGTTGCTAAAAATGTATTTAATTAGCCACTTATCAATACTGATACCACTGTGAGGGTGAAAACAATGCATAAACCCCACATAGTTTTCTAGGAAAATTATCCATGGCAATGAAATCAAGTAACGTTCTAGTTTTCAAATGTTTCCATTCCAGCTTTCCTAGAAGACTCAGGAATCGAGCCACAAACATACTAGCAGCAAAAAAGCCTGCCTACAAAATTAAACATCCTTCATTTGATATATTCCCCTCTCGTTTTAATTACACCTAGAAAAGAATAGGGTTGAGACTTTAGTTAAGAAGTCCCATATCTTGCAATCACATATTTCTTGCCTGCAGTCTACTGTGTTTAAAAGAGGAAGAAGAGTGGATGCTGTACAATTTTATATAGCAAGAAATATGCCTCATTCCTACTGTAAATAAATTATCTTAGTCTAAACCATGGTGAAAGAGATCTTGCTGAAAGATGTCCTTTGAGAAAACACAGTGAAAGAGCAGTATAGAAACGACAGAACACTAAAGCAGCCTGGAAGCTGGTTTAAAAAGAAGTCTGTTTTTTCCGCATACTTAACAGAGAACATTATCAAGCCACCTTTTAAAACCAATTGGATTCCATTTCTCCTTGGAGTACTTTCATTTCTGATGTCTCCTCATGACTGTCTGCACCTCAATTTCCTTTGACATTTAACATATACATTAAAAGTTAATTGAAGATGAAAGTATCTTACTTAAGACTACCTATATATGGATATAATGGACATATTACCTTAATTACAGCCAGCCTTCACCCCCAAACAACAACAACCAAAAGAGCCTGACCACAAGCAGCAGGCACAGCTGTAACACTGCGTTAGTTTACTACAGCGTCATAAACAAAGGATAGTAGTGGGCAAGCTTTCAAAATACAAATTTTTCTACTGTGAGGGTCCTCCTGTTTTCAATCCGTTACAGTTAAATGCGCGTGCTCATTAAAAGCCTACTTTGCACAAAGAGGGCTTAAAGAGCAATGAAACGTTCACTATCAAGTAAAAATGTGGTTGCTCACAAGTCAACATATTACAGCAAGCAAAAAGGCAATGTGATAATGCAAAAGCAGCACTGCTCACCTGTCAAGAATAATATAAATGAAACCCACATTGCTTAATTCTACTTTTTCCAAATGCAACATATGATCTTTCACATGTAGCCAACTTAAATTGGCTTAGATGACTACCTTGATTTTTGTGGCTGTTTAAAAAAGTTTCTTAAGGCTTAAGGCTGTTAGCTGATTCAATCATTACAGTAAATGACCAAAATTTTTGTAAATTTCCACAATTTTTTAAATATTTCAGAAAGTCATTCCATGAATGCCTTCAATTAGACTTTCTTTTTGAATGTAGAAAAGGGTCTCTAACTTAATTAGCCTGCATTTATAAATTACACAGTACATGTGACTTCAGACAACTGACTCATGGTAGAGGAGGGAAAAAAACTACATGAGTGAAGACAGAGCAATGTTCAGAAAATGTCTTCAATTACGTGCATGAACACTTGACTGAAAGGATGTTTTTCCTGGGTATACAGCATACAAGAAAACTGCAACTCTCAACCCCTTATCCCTAAGCTGCTTTTGTGCATTGGGCCGGGGAAGGGGACAAAAGGAACAAATGTACAGTTTCCTTCTCCTGAGAACAGAAAGCTCCTCTTGGCACACAGCACTGGAAAACAGCGTGGATGCAATTATCACATGGAAACAAAGCATACAGAATTTCAAGGTGTAATTTGATTACTTTCTGAGTTTTTCAAGTGATCCATTTTTTCTCCAAGATACTAAATTCATGTTAGTACCAACAAAATCAGAATTTTAAGTATTAAAACTTGTAATGGACAGAACTCCATATTTGTCTGTATCAGAACTGTTCTGAGCTCCTTCAGCAATAGCACACATCCATTTTAGAACTCTAGATTAGGCAACACACATCACAGAAAGGATGAACATCGAGGAAATGAACCATTAAGGCAGTACTTTTCTCCAAAGGAAGCTTGGTTAGAAAGATCTGGAGTCTCTGCAGATCTGTTCATTTAGTACCCCTCTTACTCTGTAACCTTATAAATGCAATCAGAATGACTATACTGTCTGGATAGGAGGAGAAAAACTCCATTAAGAATGTTAATATTCATGGATATTTTGAATAAAGATATTTATTCTTTTAGCAGCCTTATGATCATGTGTAGTGATTCTTCGGCTTTACCAGAAGTAATGCTACAAGGAGAGATCCACATCTTGGATTCAGGAATACTGGTTATTAGATTTTCCAAGCCCTGGCTTGTTACTGAAAAGTGAATGTGAGCACTGTGTATAGCAAAGGAGGAAAACCTGCTAAAAACACAGATGCATGATGACCTTCCTCAGGTTCCAGATAAGATTCCAGCTTGGTCTAAAGTTATTTTATTTTTTCCAGGGAGAAAGGTCTATTTCCTCTCTCTTATTATGCCCCACTATAAGCTTTTTGCCCCCCTACTTCTCAGCAGTACCATTTACATAAAAAAAGCAGAAGTCAAGCTTTTCCTTGGTTTAAATTGCTGCTTCTCTGGTGTCGATTCTACAAAGACAGTCCAAATTCTGTATACGCATTACAAAGAGACAAGATGGGGTTCAGTACCACTGCAATATCTATGGTGCATCAACCAGAGCTACAGAAGAGCCAAATGGTCGTAAGGATGGGCAGATGTACCAGTAGTCCTCACGTGTGTACTCTATAGATTCACATCCCTGTCATGACAGTTATTTTAGTGACTTTAAATACCAACTTTTCCATATTCCACACATCCCAATTATCTTGCCAGTGAATGTATCTGCAGCAGATTAGAAAGAGCACAAAATGAACATATTTGCTGATGTAAGGAGACAACCAGACATCCCAGTTCCAGTCACTGAGCCAGAGGAAGGTTATGGCCTCTTCAGCCATAAGATTTTTTGAAAAGGGCTTTTTCTCAAAACAAGAAAACTATACAATCAGAAAACTCTTCCACAGGCAGTTCTGGGCACGTATGAAGTCAAGTTCAATGTAAGCCACTGTCAAGCGTGGTAAGTTGTATCTGGACAGCAAAGGCAACATCTAAAACAGAGAATGAATTACCATCAACCTCCTCAACCACCCACTTAAAACTAGATATCCTCTCAACTGGCCAGTCGTTTTGTCTTTGTCAAGATAATAACAAAAATGATGGAGAATATTAAAAGTGAAAACAGAACTCTATTGTCCTCAAAAAAACATTTCCAAATAATTCCCCTACTACAATGCAGGGTACAGTGCCCTTTAACTGACAACAAGCAAGGCAGAGAATTGACTAACCTATTGATTTCTGTTTGTGTGTTTGAGATGGGTTTTAGCCACACAAATTTAGGGTTATCCAGAGCCAGAGGGTAGGTACAGTGCACCTGACAGATCCTCTGTGACAGAACTCAGTCACTGCTTTAACTAAACCAAAGTATCAATGCTAGGAAATGCGGCTGAACCACTAAAATGTGCCTTCAGGCAGGAGGGGTGGGTTTTTTCGTGGCAGCTGCGAATATTACTTTACAGATCAGGGACTCCTGAATGATGATATGGGCTGAACTCAAACCAGTGATCCTATACACTGCATTATCTTTTGTTGGGTTCTGCTATTTAGTATTGTGACTATTGAAATAATTAAACATGTTCACCTGATTAAACCATTATAGTGACACTCTCAAAGGCCATACACCCCTTTATACTTTTAGATAAGGCTTAATTTACACTCAATCTCAAAATACATGATTATTACAAAGCAATTAGCAATATTTCACCATGGTTTGGATTTAAGTAAATTAGACTTTAAACAAACAGACATATTTTAAAAAAACTAATTAAAGAATGGAAATAGGATTTGACACACCAGATCAGGCCACTACTGTATTTACCATGATATTTGCCTTCAGCATGGGCTCAATACCACAGACTGGCAAGAAGGTGACAAGTCTAGTTAAATAAATAAAAAAAAAAAGTTGCATAACATACACATATGAAACTAAAAGAATAAAGGGTAAGGCAAAGGATATTGTCTTACATTAAATCATGTAATTAATTGTGCATTTGTCCAAGAGTTAATTCACTGTTCAAGGTTATATCTCTGCAAGCAGTCCAAGGAACAATTAAACACAATGCCAAATTATTCTCACAAGCATTGCACATAGGATAAAATTTAGAAATACAACAGATAATGGTATAAGACAGATGGGGCTTTGTGAAAGGCGAAAAGGTGAAAAGACAGATAAGCGGTTGGGGTCAAGAACAGTGGAGTTGTACTCCGATTTTCATGTATGCAGAAATATCAGCATAATCATTTTTCTTACAGAGTTTTGCATTTTGGCGGATGAGAATAGTTATTCACAATATATAACCTTTAAGATGTTTCATAGTTATCAAGAACCTTCCTATGATGGAGTTATTTGGATAACCAGGAAACAATTCCCATATCCATTTTATTGGGGGAGGGGGAAAAATCATCTTTTCCAGGCAAAATGTTGCTCAGCTCAGACAGATTTAGCAGAAAAATCTGCATTTCTTGTAGATAGACACAGCAGCAAGCAAGGCACAAGAGAAGGCCACACAGCAGAAAAAAAACTTGTTCTTTGTGTCTAATTTTACTGCAATTTCACTTGGGTTTGGTTAACAAGCAATATTGTCAAGCCAAATGTAAAAACAGAACATGCCTTGGCTGAAAAATTGTTAGAACATTAAATACTATTGAAAATAGCTAAATAGACTTAACTGTGTGTGGGACTTCACGAAGAAGAGTATTCCAGAACCAAAAGCATTCTTTGTAAAATACCTAAAGTAAAATTCCCACTAAGAACCAGGCAGAAAAACTGAGCTAAAATAAAATATTACATTTTAAATGTGGATGTGAAATAGAGGCAAAGGAGCATGCAAAGGAGATTGAATTTCCCAGGATGAAGTACAGGATTCCAGAGAGAAAGACTGCTACTAGCTATTCTCCATAGTCAAAATCTAGACGCTTCTTTTGCTCTTCTGTGAAACTCAGCAACACAACGTGCCCAAGTTAATACCTGTCCCAGGGTCCCATCCTTAACACTCTGAATGGCAAATAGAAAATTATCATCTTCGGGAAGCATTACAAGCTTTTTGAAACAAATAAGATCACTTCCTCTCAAAAGCAATCTGATTTGTACACTAAATGAGCAAAGTTTCATTAAAACTTTATACATTTAGCACAAAAAAAAATTCAAGCATTTCTACAATTCTGAATTATCTTGGTTGCTGGTCAAAATATCCAACAAATGAGCACACAAAGAAACCCACAGACTAATGTTCTTCAAGCAGATTTGCTACAGAATACAAGCATTACAAACACTTCATTCCATTAACTCAAAGGGCAGCATGTGCAGCAGTCACACCTTTGTGTGATCATATGATAGGCATTTAATAGACATTTACCTTTTCCCAAAATTAGGAGCTGCATTTACAAGTTTGCTTTCCCTTTCACGTTCCTCTTTGCTATCCAGTGGTGCTCTTGTATAAATGTTTTAACCACACCAAACCCACCACACACAAGAAGGCAAATTCTTCCATATCCAAGAGTCATTCACATCAGCCCTGAAATGCAGTTACAGTGTTTCGCCCTTCAGTCCCTTATCCAACACATCAATGACTTTCCATATGAACTGAGAATAAAACTGATTTTCAACAGACTACAAATGGACAAAAAGGTACTTTGAGAAAAAGCAATCTGTATAGAAATTATCATGGAATACTAACATACAATCCCTGATCAGCTGCATTACAAATACAAAAGGAATTTTAAATCTTCAAAAATAAGAAGGTCACATTTTCAACTTCCTGTGTTGCCTTTAGTTTTTAGTTTAAATACTGAGTCACCTCAGGCCATTTTTAGAAAAGGGTTTTTTTGTATTCCACTGAAAAGCAAAAATCAAAAACAAAGGAAAAATATTTTAGCTGGGTCTTCATTGTACTATTATGGGGGTTTTTTTGTTTCTAGTCTTTTCACTTGTTCTTGGTGGGAATGTTTTAAATTAGAATAAAGGACACAAAGGAGTCTTGTGGGTAGTCAAATCCAGGCCTCTGTCACCAGAAGAAACATACATCACAAAAAAAGCTCAAGCTTTTCAAGTTCCGTCTTAAAAAAGGTAATTACTTTTCTTGCACCTCTAAACAGTTGGCTGCTGCGCCAAACCCCATTCCTCAGTGGCCACTTCTTTTACCCGCATATTTTTTTCAATGCCAAACTGTCAAGTGTTATTGTTTCCTTAAACAGGTCCTTTCTGTATCTGCAGAGAGAATCACAGTTCACTTGTCCTTGGTGGCTCATAAAAAACACTGTGAGTGACCAATACTCTTGTATCTATTTCTTCCTCTGTAACTAACAGCTGATAAGCCTCCAACTTAGAAATTAATGTTATTGGTCCAAAAATACACAGATTCGTACTGTAACATAGTTGCTTCATGTTGTAAAGAATGTTGTAAAAATCAAGGCTTTATAAAAGTTATTACATTGCAAATGAGGAAACACTTGTACAAATACTCAGCAACTATTCACAGGCCAGTGTGTTCGGTCACACATGAACACTTCTGCAATGCCAAATAGAAAGCAAGATCCTTATGAAAAATTACTAACAGCTTTGTTACTGCAGGCACAGAAAGCTTTGGGCTCTATATCTTAAGAGGAACAACACTGTTATCCCATTCAATATTAACAGAAGCTTTTGTGCAATGTTAGAGAAAAAAAGATCTAAAACAGCTCTTACAAGAATCTATCTATCAAAACTTCAGCTTTGTAGAAAACAACTAAAACAGTCACGAATGTTCTTTGTCACAGTAATTTTCCAACTGTTACAAATAAGGAGCAAAAGTAGTATTAAATGACCATTTCCTTAACAAAACAATCCAACAAGAAACACAAACAAGCAACAATAAAAAATCCAATACCAAAACACAATTCAAGGAATCTATTCTTGAAGCAAGGCAGCAGGTCGCATGGATTAACTTGGGGATGGCAGAGTCTGGCCTTCAGACAACCAGCTCATGTAAGAAATCCCAAGAAACCTTCCCCAACCTCTGCCTCTCTCTTTTTTTTTTATTCTTTTTTTTGAGAGATAGACAACTGACAGTACTGGGATGCAGTGCTAGGTCACAGAAAGCTGGAATTCAAAAAAAGAACACAGCAATCTGTACTAGGTGAAAACTAAGTTAATTATGCCATAAGGAAAAAAGTGTGATTGAGCAAACTCATACATAGCTCAAAAGCTAGGTATGAATGAACATTATATGAACAAAAAATAAAGTTTATTAATTCATTTTTCTCAAATCATCATACACTGATGTTTAGATGATTATTCAGGGCCTGAAGTGCCTGTTTCCTCCTCTCTGGGATAAGAGAAAATATTGAATATAATGGAGCTGTGCCAGGTGGCACAAACTGATACCAACAGAATAAAAAGTCCCACATGGCTTTGCCAAGCTCAGGCTAGTAATGGCAACCTTTTCTGTCCAGTTAAATAACATTCCCTTATGATCAGTCAAAAGAATAAGACTGTTTTTTGAATGAGATCAAATACTGCTATAACAGCTGCTCACCACAGATACCAAGGGTGTATGAAACAGCATAATCACAAATACCAGTAGCAGATGAAGATGCTCATGCCCAGCCTGCCTAGCACCATTCCTCATCTGAATATTATTACTCCTACAAGCTGAAGGACTGCAGAGCATTACTTGAGCACCTCATCTCTATCCATGCAATAGCAGTCAGGCAGCGACTCCAGGCAACAATACTGCTGACAGGCTTTTGGTGAAAACCAACTGAAGTTATCCAAAATGTAGAATAGCAATCTCAAAATTACTGCTGACTCTGCCAGATCTGGAAGAATAATATGATGAGGAAACAGTATAAGGAATATATTATAAAACTGCTTATCAGATAAGACATAGATGCCAACACATATGGCACTAAAAGCATACAAACAGGGCACTACCACAGCTCAGTGTATAATAAATTCTATATAGCCAGAGCACTGGATAGACAGCTGCAGTGCGAAAACATTGTTCTTGAGACCAAAGGCAACAGTTAAACACCCAAAATTTCTGTCAGTCCACCTTGTATCTTTGTTGTTTATGTTTTAACAACAAATGCCATGAAAGCAATACAACACTACTCAAAATAACCTGGCATACTGTAAACTTCCTGGCCCTGGCACGGAATTACACAGTTTTGATGAAACATGCAAGTCTTGATTTCCAAGACAGACATCTTCTACTGAATAAATAATCTGTAAAAGTTTGACAATTTTTCAAACACAGAAGTCTTTCAACTCTGATCTTAACAGCAGCAGCACCTTCCGTTCAAGTTCAACTTCGAAAAAACTAGCTTTGAATGTGGCATAATCATGTTCACAGAATCACAGAATATATTGAGTTGGAAGGGACCCACAAGAATCATTGAGTCCAACTCCAGGCCCTGCACAGGACCATCTCCAAGAGTCACACCATGTGCCTGAGAGTATCATCCAAATGCTTCTTGAACTCTGTCAGGCTTGGTGCTGTGACCACTGCCCTGGGGAGCCTGTTCCAGTGCCCAACCACCCTCTGGGGGAAGAACCTTTTCCTGATATCCAACCTAAATCATCCCTGACACAACTTCAGGCCATTCCCTCGGGTCCTGTCACTGGTCACCACAGAGAAGAGATCAGTGCCTGCCCCTCCCCTCCCCTCCCCCTCCCAAGGAAGTTGTGATTGCAATGAGATCTCCCCTCATTCTCCTGTTCTCCAGGCCGAACAGACGAAGTGCCCTCAGCCACTCCTCATGTGGCTTCTCCTCAAGGGCTTTCACTGCTTTTGTTGCCCTCCTTTGGACACTCTCCAATAGCTTAGCATCTTTTTTATATTGTGGTGCCCCAAATTCCACACAATATTCAAGGTGAGGCCTCCCCAGTGCAGAGCAGAGCGGGACAATTCCCTCCCTAGACCAGCTGGTGATGCTTTGCCTGATGCCCCCAAGGAAATGGATGGCCCTCCTGGCTGCCAGGGCACTGCTGACTCAGGTTCAACTTGCCACTGACCAGGACCCCCAGGCCCATTTCCGTGGCACGGCTTCCCAGCATTTCATTCCCCAGGCTATACGTACATCTGGAGTTGCCCCATACCAGGTGCAGAATCTGGCACTTTCCCTTGTTAAACTTCCTGTGGTTGGTGATCTTCCAGCCCTCTAATTTGTCAGGTCTCTCTACAGGCCTCGAGGAAGTCAACAGCTCCTCCCAGTTTTGTATTGTCTGCCAACTTGCTTAGTATCCCCTTCCTGTTCATATGCCGCAGTTTTTCCACACTTCCAACTTTACCAGAAAGATGATGGAGCCAGGGTCTTCTCAGTGGTGCCCAGTGACAAGACTAGAGGCAATGGGCACAAACTGAAACACAGGAAGTTACCTCAGAACATCGGGAAACACTTTTTCACTGTGAGGCTGACTGGGCACTGGCACAGGCTGCCCAGGGAGGTTTGGGAGTCTCCAACCATGGAGGTACTCAAAAGCTGTCTGGAAACAGTCCCAGGCCACAAGTTCTAGGCAGTGCTGCCTGAGTAGGGAGATTGGACCAGATTTGCCTTCCAACCTCAACCATTCTGTGATCCTAGCCCCACGCTGTTTCAATGCCTTCCTTTCCCCAATTTAATGGATTAACCATGTTTATTTCCCTCCTTCAACTTGTCTTGGTATTAACCTAACCAAACTAAAGTCAGAGCAATTGTACTGAGGTATGTACAAGTTGGAAAACCAACTTTGTCAGAAACATGGATAACATGTTTATGCCCAAAAGCTTCTCTGCTGTTTTCCAATTTTACAGGACCACATGCAAGGTACATTCATTCAGATAATACCACAGAAGGAAAGTATGAGGGATTATCAGATTCTCTCTAATTTATCACCAACTGGATAGGAATTAATTGCTTGCTTTTCTGAGCACCTGTGGCTCTGTACTTCTAAGGGTTTTCAGTATCTCTGTTGGCAGTGACCCCATGTGCTCAACCTGTAAGTTGCGAAAAATTTAACTTTTTTATTTTGTTTTTCTTTTTTTGTTGTTAACATGAGGGTATTTGTACAACTGCAACTTTCACTGAATTCAACCAGTCAGATCAAGCTGTTGGGTTACAGCCCCATCTATGCACATCCCTGCATGGCAATGAAGGCCAGCAAAATGCCTTATTCCACAAACTATGACAACTGTTTCAGCCACTCTTGCAGATAAAAAGGAAGGATTGAACAATTTGCACTGGCAGTACAATATCACTAATAACAGTGAAACATCCTGTGACTCAATGGTGAAGTGATGCAAAACTCAGTTTTAAGATGAGATCAATCGCATTCAAGAAACGCTCACAAGGCACTTGCTACAGAGATGAAAATCCAGTCTGTTCCAGTACCATACTCCCACGCTTTCATAGAGCTCATGATTCATACTCCAAACTGCATTCCAAGCATATTTAGGTCAAACACAGAAGTTAACATATTGCTGCACTTCATTACCCTTCCCCATCTACAAAAAGAGATGTGGTCACATCTTGGACATCACCTGTAATTTCTGCAGTACTACACTCATAGATTGAATGGCAGAAGGGCCATTTGGTATAATCCACAATATAACACTATGAAATTCACCTGCAACCCTGCAGACCAAACTATTCACTCTGAAAACTACATGCACTCATCCTGCACACCAAGAAGGAGAAATGAGACAGTGTCCCTTTACTTTCAGCTAGGAAATATTTGCTTTTCATGTTCTGCACTTTAACAATCATCCTGCTCTAGGCTGAAAGCAAAGGAGTCAAGGTAGACCTATGAGACCAAAGCAGTGGAGAAAAATATTAAACAAATTAAAAAAAAAAAATCAGTAACCCAAGAAATCAAGTACAGGCTATTGCTGGTACCTATAATAGCTTTCAGAAAGTCAAATAAACACAGATTACTAGCAAGGAAATCTGAAGTTTATAAAATACACAAAGTCTTCTGACTATTAGCAAAAATTACGAAGTGCGCTGAAGTCTACAAATGGACCCCAAGAAAATAATTCTAAAATAATAATAAAAAATTAGCTAGAAAACAAATTTTCATTTTTATCCTGGCATAAGACCTGTATATTTCTTGGAATTAAATACCTGACTTTTTATTTAAAACACCCATGTCTATTCATGCTGGGTTTAAAACATGACCAAAACACATTTGCTAGATTAACACCCTTGCTATCATGTTTTAACTCTTTAAAGAATCATACAATAAAAAGTCAGCATCTGATTCTCATCACTTCACAATGCAGTCCAATTTTTTTTTAATAAAAAAAAATTAACTTTATTCCTCACTCATAATATAAACCAAGAGAGAAAGTAAAGAGTTAAAGCTGTTTGGCAGCTGTTACTTCAAGCTCCTTTGGGTTTTACAATTTGCAGAGCATGTCAGTTACTCCACCCTGGAACTTTTTTAAAACACCCAAGCAGACGAATGTCACAGCACGATCATCTGCCATCAACACAATAGTCAGAGATAGGATACAGCAAAGGACCTTCTCCTCCAAATCTGTCACTTGTAATAAATTATGGTGTAGCCAGGAGCTGAGGCAAGACAGACAGAGAAATCAAAATTAAGAGAGTATGTAGAATCAGACATGACCTATATAGAAGTGACTGGTAAGGCTGTAGAGAACAGTATGATTTCTTCAAGGGAGAAGATATATGGAGAGGAGGAACAATGACGGAGCCAATGACATTCTTCAGTGAAAGGGACAAACAAGAGCATAAAAACTTGGGCATTGTTATTAAAAAAGGAGCAGTCTGAAGCAGTATTCATGCAAACAACACACCAGTTTCATGGTAAAGGTTCTCAGAAAGTAAAGACCAACATATGGCATTAAAACCCAGCCACAGTAAATTTAAATCAGAGACAAGGTCAGCATTGCAAAACCTGCAGGACAAGCACCACATAATCAGAGACTGTCTTTGAACAGAATACCTAGGACAGATGGTTTTGCACAAGTAAGAAAAAGAAACACTTAAGTTTGTAATTCTCCAAAGAAATGCCCTTTTCCCTGTAACCTCATCTTTTCTGCAACTACGGAAAAAGGCTATTCTATCATACAGACACCACTTCAAGCCCCAGTGTCTGGGCAGTACAAACAGCACCTCAAAGCAGAGAAACCCAGCGTGAATAAAGAAGTCAGTATTTCAAGATAGGTAAAATGCTATCCCACGATTTCATAACCTTACACTGCATTTACTTCCTCTAAGTACCCACTTACACCAACCTAGCTGTCAACAAGAACTAAGGAACAGTAAACACCCTTCAACCTCCTACTCAGTACTGCAGGACAGGAGCTCTGAACCAGTCTGGAGCACGTCAGCCTTTGGCAAATGAAGGTGGACACATTCTTTCCTTACCAGTTTAGAACAAGCAGCCAAGCCAGTAAGACACAGATAAGCACCTTTCATGTATCCTCTTCTATTTTGTTTACCTCTTTCAACAACTTGCATTTTTATATTAACTTCTTTCTTGTGCTTCTACCTTATTTGCTTTTCTCTGTTGCACACCTTACAGCATTGGAAGTGGTCACAAGGCAGAGCTTCTGCTATGTAGCTGCCTTCCATTTAGCAATGAAAACACTAAAAAACACAAAAATCTGTCAGATTACAGCCCAGCAGAACCCCGGTTACAAGCTGGGGCCCTCATGCGCTACTGCTGTTTACAGATGTCTAACAGCCAAGCAAGAAGTTACAGCAGTGGTAGGCAGTGAAAGCCCAGCATCTGCAAGAACTGAGAGCAAAACAATGAGACATTTGTTACAAGCTCACACAGCAAGGCAAAAACAACTGCACAGCAGCCGCCATACTTCTGAATGGAAGCCAATAAGATGATTGTTTTTTCATTTCCCCCAATGAGTTCACAAAATGTTCATAAGAATCATCCTTTTCTTTTAATTATTGCACAGATCCATGCAATTTGGATGCAGTTACTCAAAGAGCAGCAGCAGTGGGGCTGGGATGAGTGTGAAGAGCAGGAGCACAGCCTGCTTTCGGCTGTATGTTCTGCCATACAAGCCCACACTGAAGAAGTTGCAGTGTAGGATCCTCAGTTGACAGAAAGCCAACAAAACAGACCTTCAAAGTCTGAATGCAACATGTCAAGAAGAAAACAAAGGACTGATCAATACCACAGGAATTAGCAGCCACAGGATATGGCCACCGCTGTCAAGCTAACCAATCTTCCCTCAAGTATGAACACTCAGAGGAACACAGTGGTCACTATGGCCCAATCTATGCACATCCCTCTGTGGCAGTAAAGGCCAGTGAACTGTCTTATTTCACCTACACACTGGGCACATCTGTCCAGGAACTCCTGAGCAACCAAGTCCTTCTTAATCACTTTTGATGGGGAATAAGAATCTGGGAGAAAAAAAAGACACATAGATGAGAGTATTTCAGAAGCAGAAATGCAGATGTATTTCAAGCAACTGGAAGGACTGAAACACTGCCAAGTTGTCAGGGACAACAAACTCCTTTAATACATGTAGATGTGGCACTTAGAGACATGGTTTAGTGATGGACTTGGCAGTGGTGGGCTAACTGTTGTATCAATGATCTTAAAGGTCTTTTCCAATCTAAACAATTCTATGATGCGGGTGAACACGCAGGTAATATAATTTCTGCAATGCACCATTTGAAACATGGGTCAGAGGCAAGTTCAAGTGAATCCAACAAAGCATAATGTATTTCCAGAATCAACACAAGGATGGACAGCCTCCAGAAACAAGAATTGGGAAAAAACTAAGCAACTTTTAGCAGGACTCCCTGATGAACTATTCATCTCCTTCATACTTCAACCTTAGCACGCTTCTTGCTCTAAGAGAGCCATAGGAGCACACTGAGGAGGACACATGTTCATCTTCTCTGAAAGTCAAGGTCTTCATTACTATGTGAAGAAATTATTGGCCACTTCACCAAGACCATTATCAACACCAGAGCTGCTGGCAACAGAAGTCCTGTTGTCAAAAATTACAAGTGTGGCAGAAGATTCAGCTACCAGACATATTTGGAAGGGATCACTTGGAATGTTTACAAACCATAAAAAAAGAACAATGTGCAAGACATCATTTATACATTTATCTAAATATGCATGATTTTATTTGATACTTTATATTTCTGATACAGAAAAATGATAGCATATCAGTTCCAAACAAGTCTGCAGAGTGTACAGGAGCAGTTAGAAGTCAAGGACCTACTATCACTACAAAAGGCAAGGACCTACCAGTATTTTTGGTAAAGTGGCTTACAGAATAAAACATTATTCTGTCACTTTTAGCTGTATTAAGAATATCCAAAGAATTCCCATTCTCTCATTACAAGGTATTGAATGTCTTGCCTTACTTTGGGATATCACCTTGGAAGTATGATTGTTTTTTTTCCTTTGGTCACAAATCATCACTCCAGAATCACACAAGCTCTAGCACAAAGCATCACTGAGCTGGGAAAAGGAAATAGAAATACATGAAATTCACCAGTTCTAGGTGAATATATCTGATTTAGCATCTGGTCAATCTTTAGGGTATCTTTACCTCTGGAACCCTGCCTTACTTAATACAGATAAAAGAGATAAACAGTAGGTCCACACACTGTTTTAATGCTAAGCATATTTGTGTTTCTATAAAGTATAATTTTTAATAGTATCAAAGGCACTATTACAGCCTAAGGGCTTGAGCTACTAGAATGAGACAAAAAATTCTAAATTACAGAGTTTTATGTGAAAGTTCTAGAAGTCTAATATTAAAATCCACCTTTTTTTCTGCTAAATTTGTAAATTTGTAAGAACTCATGAAAACAGTATGCAAATACCATGAAAACTGCCAGGAAAAAAAACAACTAGAAGCCAGTGATGTGTAATTAGAGGTCTCAACAGATTGTTTAAAAATCCTGAACACGGAAGTTCACATACTCATACACTCAGTTCACATGCCTTCTATCTGCTAGCAAGGGTTTATTGCAAATCCATTGCCACGAACAAGAAAGAACAAACACATCTGTATGCATTTGTATGCCAAAGCTCCTTTGAACAAAGCCAGTGAGCAGAAAAGACGATGCAACTTCTGGTGTTATTGAAATAACGACAGCAATCCAAGGACAAAATTGAAGCCAAGCATCCTGGAGAACACATTAATTTCATAGAATAATGACCATTTAGGAAGGACAATCACTGTAAGTTGTTCAGAGTACAGAATATCATGCCATGAACACATAACTGAAAATGGTGGAAAATGCATTACAGTTTTACTACTGTGAGGTAAGCTTTGATTCATAACATATGGCCTTACAGGACAAACACGCGTGCACATAAGTGCATGAATGCTGATGTCTCCAACCTGCAATCGTAGCCATCCCAGTTGCTCAGCAGAAGTAAGGAAAAAGACAAGAAGATTCTAACAAACAATAAATTAATAGTTTTTCCAGAGGCATTCAGGAAAACTAATCATACTGACTCACTACTTTTGTCTCAGAAACCTGGTAATTAACACAAACAGAGACAAACTAAGGTATGATGATAACTAGGTATTATATTAATACCAGGTTATTATGTTCATATTTGTTCTTCCCTTTACAAGGCTCTAAAAAACCCCCCAAAAACCTAACAAAACCAATCACACTACTATGCGAATAATTCATGACAAGGAAAGGGATCAATGGACTTAATAAGTTCTTTTCTTTTTCCCTATACTTTTTATTGTGATATAAAACACAGTCTTTTTATTTCACCCTCAGGCTAAGAAGTCTAGTGAATGCAGTGCACAGCTACCTCATAAAAACCACAGGTCATCTGTCTGGGTTTCAAATCACAACAAAGTTAAATCAAATACTATACTATAAGCACAGGGAACATTATTTAAAAATGCAATTAGTTATCAGCAAACTTCCTGAGATCAACATTTATCAGCTTTATCAGCTCACTCTTTGAATTAAAATAATTGCTTCCTGTGGTATTTTCTTGTAACCCCAGACAAGTATTGACTTTTGAAAGCACCTTGAATTTGAGGTGTTTTATCCTCTTGCTGCTTCAGAGCATGAAATGAGATTCTGATGTCACCTGCAACATCAAGTTTGCAAATACTTTTGAAATACAGATCAGTTTACAAGACTGTGTTTAAAATGTACGTTGTCTTTCATCAGACTGAAATAAAGTTAAAAATTAAGCTCAACTCAATAAGGAAGGGAAGGGAAGGTGAGGGAAAGAGCAAGGGGAAAAAGAAGCATCTTAGTACTCATAGTTGGAATCCATCCAAACTTCATTTCCTACACAGGAACTTTAACATGCCTTCCTATCATCTTCATGCTTTTTCTTTTTGCCTCATTTTTTTATATTCTTACTTTCTTTACATACACATGTATGTCTTCAGAAACCAAGCTTGCCACTCATTTTGGGGGCAAGTGGTTGTGTACAAAAAAACCTCTCAAATTTGAACATCAGTGTAGCCAGTGGGGGCTGCCTGCCTTCCCAAGAGGCTGAAAGCAAGACCAGACAGACGACACACAAATGCGCTGCCCGCTGCCAGGCAGCTTTCAGGCTTTGCCCTTCACACTCATGCAAGTGTAATGAAGAAAATTGTGGAACTGCAAGACGAAGGTGAATAAATCTGAAAAGTATTTCACAAAGTTCCAAGAAGAAACTCCATTACTGATTATCAATAAATTCATTAAAAGTTCCCTAATTGTTAAAGAAAAACCAGAATGAATCAAGACCCAACTCTTGGGTGGGCTTGATTTACTTCCCAGTTCTGACCTAGACAGTGGATCATCACGGTCATTGCACTTTCTCTTTACTCCTGACCTTATTTTCTTCGCAACAGACATACCTTTCTCATCCTGTGACTAGAGAGCAAGCAACAAGCATTTCTTCTCCAAGGAAGACACATTTTATTAATTCTAACTTTTATTATACATTCAAGTGGCTATAAGAATAACTTAAAGATGTAGCTCAGCAAGAAAAAGTGCTATTCCTTTTGGCAAACGTATCCATCTCCTTCAAAGCCCTTTGGCTGTTAAAATGTCTTCTGAATTTTAAAAACATTTGGAGTAATGAAGGCTGCACTTTACTATCTCTGTGATACACACCAGAAAGCAAGCAATGATCAGCAGCCTGATACTGTCAGATACCATTTGTTTATAGCCAGCTCCAGAGGCACCAAAGCTCTTTCAGGACTGACTATTTAGAGCATATCCTTACTATCTGTTCACCTTATAGCAGCAGACAGAACTGCATGAAGTAACAGTGAGGCAATGAGATTGTCTGCCCCATGACACCATCATGGTCAGAGAACACTTTGCTTTTCCTCCCATTCAATATATTCCTCCTTGGAAATGCTAACATCACCACAGACACACAGAGTACCTGGACTGAAGTAAAACTGAGGGATTCTGGCCATAAGAATTTCAGCTTTAATATTTTCCCCCATGCAGTTAGGCTAGGGGTAAGGGAAGATGACACTCGATCATTCTGAGTAGCTCACTGATGCAAGACTTGAACACATTGGATATTAAAATGCATCTTTGTTTATGTGCAATCATCCATGGTAAAGAAAGATTCTCTATTGCTCTTAAGGAACCTACAGAGCTTTCACTTATTTATGAGTTTGATCTTGAGAGCCTATATACACTCTTTTTTCATTTTTCTTCACCACAAAAGGATTTATGAAAGCACAGCATATTCTTAAAAGCATGCATTAACTTGCACGTGGGAACAAACATTACCTTTCTAGGATACCACCACAAAAACTGCTCTACTCGGTTACCGAGCCACTCAAAATCCAAGGATATTTTTCAGTGCGTAGAAAGTCAACTTGTGACATGACACTACTTGGATCCCCTTTCTAATGATATAATCTGCTGAGAGGGCTCACTTAGCTCTTTCAACAGCACTAGTAAACCATGAGTTAAAAAAAAAAAACAACCCAAAACAAACCAAATGAAACAAACTCCCTGAAGAATCACTGAAAGATTAATTACATATTCACAGGTAAAATTACTAATTAAAACTACATCCCCACCAAGATTCTGAACATAGCTAAAGAACGCCAAGTAGTTTTTGCTGAGGTAGTTTCACAGAGCAGATAGTTATTCAAAGCTGAACTAAATATGGAAGGCTTTATCAAATATCTGGAAAAATTAATACTTTTCAACAAGAATTTTAGTACATCAAGTTCTCTTCCAACTGATATTTAAAGTACTTTTACTAATTTAATATTCGAAAGCCTGCTGCAGTTATAACTCAAGAGCTTACAGCAATAAGTAAACTTGAAATTCATCCCATTGGAAGTTCTTACTCCTACTGCTTCAGGCTGCTTGAAGCAAGTGTATCTTTAAATTTCATGGAACCTGCTAACAACAATACCTACACTGAGAAAGTCTAATGCCATAGTTTCCCTCTAAAAAGATTTAACTAGCAGCATACTAATTAAAGAAAGAACCATCTTATAAGAACAATGGATATTTTAACCTTTGAAAAAAAGTAGTGTCTTTAATTTAAAGTTTTTTATAGTAAGGAAAAAGTAACAGTCCCAGACAAAGGTACACCCACATAACAAAAATATAACTCTCCTTTCAAACATCTGTGTTCCTGGGTCCTGTAAATCATACATCATGAACCTGGAGACTGGCTCTAAAGTTATTTACCAGGATCTCAAATGCAACACCACATGCTAAAATAAGCTGAGTTGCAAGAACATTCTGGGTATTAGCAGCAAAGCTAAAAGAGCAAGTATACTGCTGTGCTTCACTGTGCCTGTCAATTTTATTATCACAAGTAGCTTTTTTAACTACAGTAATATTTGTCCAGGTCAGCATGCTACTCAGCAGGTTCCAGAACTTGCCAGGAGTAGGACTTGGAGGACAGTAAAGAAGGCAACTGTTGCTCCCATCTTGAGCTGATGTCTCCCATTCTCCAAACAAAATGCAACGCTTGGACAAGGTTATCCCCTACTGCCCCTGTCTGCCTCAACCCTTGCTGACCATCAGTCCTGTCTCCAGAGCTCCTGGATGCACTTATTTCTCTAGCAATGTTTGCCCAACTCAAACAGAAACAAGAAAAGGCCATGAACATTCTATAGCAGTCTTTCCTGTCTGTCATCAGCAAAAGCAGTCCAAGCCTTTCAAGATAGGAGAGGGTCAGCACAAGGAAAGGTAAGATTAGGAGTGAACAGTTCTTATCTCTCAGCAGACACTCTGATCTAGGAGACATCAATGCAGAAGTGCAGTGACTAAGGAAAGCAAGGCAGTTAGCTGCAGGAAGGTGGGAATCTCCCCAGGTGACAAGACAGATCAGAGAGCAGTGACCAGACTCATGTGCTAATTACACCAAATCATATGTTGATGGCTTGCTGGCAAAAGTTACTCTACCAAAAGGCTATGCTAAGTGCCAGTACTGCTCCTCCACATTTCTTTGGCCTTCAAACGGGCCAAAATATATCAATTCTTCTCAAGACATTTAGAACATCCAGAGAAAAGATGACTCAGGTACTAACCCACTACCCAGCTGTTACCCTACAACTAGGAGAAACACTCATGAGCACTACCTCTCACAGTTCACTTGAGTTGAAACTGTGGTTGAAACAGCTTAAACTGCCCTGAAGGGTACAAAGTGGAATATCCTAGGCAGGGACAAAACCCTGCTCTGACACAGACAGAGACAGTTGCAGCTGAAAGCATCTCAAATCATCTCCTAGTACTCAGGTCCAGGTCTGCCAGTATTAACTGCTATAATGCAGTTTTTTTGCCTACTGGAGGCAAATTAGTTTTCAAGAAATTCTTTATGCTTTCACTTTGAGCAATGGGGTAGCATCATGTTTTCCAACAACAGCCATTTCCTTTAATCAGTAACTTTTAAAAGAGTTACCTTGCTAAATGTTGTGCCTTACATCTTATGTTCTAGTTCTACAAAAGAATTTAATCATGCATCAACTGGCACTGCTGACATGAAGTCCTTGTTTTCCCTTACCACTTCCTCTCAGCCCTTTCCTCTGCACCAGTGGAAATTCTGATGTGTAATTTCTGATTAATCCAATCAGGAAAATGATCCAGGTGAAGACTGAGCTGGTGCATACAGGAGTTTTCAGTTTGATAACTTCCTTGAACTGGTTTACCACATTGCTACACAAATGCCAGTATGAGAAAACAGACAAAGATGAGAGTAACAATGCAGCATAATCCAAAATAAATCAACCCCTGGGAATACAAAGCTAATTAAAAGCATGGCAAAAACATGTAGACAAGTCCAAACAACTCTGGAACCCTCCTTACTTGTTTCTAAACCTTTCTTTTTGTTTATTTACTCTTGGGAGTGAAACACTCAGGCTCATAAGCATAATGCTACAAAGACAAATGGTTTAGAAATGTAAATAGACAGTAACTCTTGTTTGAGCCTTGAGAAACACAAGATAACCCAGCCAGGTAATCCAAGACTGTGCTCCTTTACATAGTTTATTACATTGTATATAGTCAGTAGCTCAAGGCCAAGCCAGAGGGCAAAACCAAGCTCATGAAACTTCTAGTTACAATATGTGAGAGAAGATTCATCTGACTAAATGGGGGTACAGCGTTGTGTAGGTGCTGAGATTCACACAGCGCGATTCATCTGACCAAATGCACTTACTCCAGGTGACAGGAATGATACTCGGCTCCATTAGCTGAGAAGATTAGACATTCACATCTGTAAAAAGACTGTGGGTGACTTGCTAAGATGCAGACTCCTGCAGACTGCAGAAACCCAAGTCAGAGGAGATGCCTCCTACCCTGGATGACAATCATATATCCCTCGCATGAGGAGTCTTCCATCCACGTATCAAGTACACACTGAGAGACGAGATGTTTGGATCTTAACCTTTCACTTTGCACAGCTGTTCACAGAATGGTGAAGAACAAGGCTAAAACTGCCAATACATTCATTTCCTCCCAGCAGCAGTACAAATGCAGCATGTACCTTAATATGGTGCCGTTTTCTTAGCAAGTCTCAAAATCACTTGAGAAATACTTGTTGCAGTATTAGTATATGCCCCTGCTTATGAAGGATGAAAGACACCGCGTTTTCAGTCAAGACAATCACAAAGGTGGGATGAAACAAGAGGGAACACCCATCACTGCTACCACCTCTGTTAATTACTGCAGAAAGAAGAAAGGGCCCTGTTTCCTTTAACAAAGCAGGAGTACTTTATGCCTCTACCTCTTGGTTATCTCAGCATTTACCGACTGTCAAGGTGAGCCAACCTTTACTGTTAAACATTGCTGTTGTATTACTTACACCTACCACCCAGTACAGCAGCTCTCAGCACTCCTGTAGCTAGACTTAAACTGGAAGCATTTTGCACCTTATTGGATTGAGCTCCTTTGTACCCAAGTCAAAAGGATGCTGCTGCTTCCTTCCCCTTGGCTTCCTCCCCATGCTCCATTTCCTCCTGCTGGCTGCAGTTGCCTCGGTGTCTCCTCAAAGCCAGGTTTCCACCAGACAGAGAGGCTGAAGGTGGCCCCTACAAGTCATCCCAGTTCCAGCGAAGTTTATGTGGTGTCCATTCTACTTCTAGGTGCTCTTGCCCCACCATCTGAAGAGCAGTAGTTTTTCATGGTGCAGATTCCTACTCACAGTGAGAGGGAGGCTTCACCTCCCAGTTCATGAGGTGTACAAATAATGAATAAAGACAGGATTTATCTCTCTAGTATGCTTTCACAGTATGGCACGGGCAGTGACACCTAACAGAACTGTAAAAACTAAGAGTAGGAACAACTAAAAGACAGCTCTGGTGTTGGATTTCCAGGGACTTTTGGGCCCTGCCTGCACAAACTGCTTCTATTCAAAACATACTTTGTATAAACAGCAGCTCTGTTCAAATACATCCAATTCCCCAGGTAGCAGGGAGCCAAATTTAGAGACTATACTGTACATAAGTGAATTTTCCCTTCAGTTCATTTCAAGATCTGTTGTGCTTCAAGCTAGCAAGAGTGGCATGGGTATATCTGAATCAGAACATCACCATTTTACGTTAAATGAAAATGCCTCTCTATGTGGAAATATACTTAAGTACTCCTTTCAAGGGTTCAGATTCACTATTGTGTCAACTGTGACTCTGTCTTACTATTTCAAAGTAAAAGATTCAACGCACTCACTAAAAGCAACAAGAAATTACCGTATGCTCACATTCTTATCATTCTGTATTTAGAAATATACACATACTTTCCAGTTTCTAATAAAACTAAAGATGGTATTTGTAAAAAGCATGTGTATAATGCTTATTACCCATGCACAGCAAGTCAGATATTAACGGAAAGCTTAATGTAAACCAGCTTTCAGGAAAATGTTTCTGGAATTTCTGAAGAAGAAAAAAAAAAGCACTTGGTTCTCCTTGTCATTTCCTAAATCAAAAAAATTTAGTGTATATAAATAATGTGTGTTATATTTAGTATTATTAAACTGATTTGTTCTAGTAAATACAACCATTTACACAGGATTCTTGCCTCCTTTATTTGTGCTCCCTGGTAGGTAAATGGTAAAACCACTGAGACCTGTGGGATAAGCAGAATACCAACAGCAACAGTTCTCTCAGAAGTTGCCTTTCTTCATATCTCAAGGCAGAACAGATATATACTGGAGCAAAGGAAAATTAATCTTACAAAAGCACAGCTTGCATAAGATAATGAGCGTATACCCCAACAAAAATACTGAAAGTACACACTTTGATTTCAAGTTGCAGATATTTTTGAGAGGTTACTTAGTTTGCCTTTGGCTAACTGGAAAAATAACCCGCCCTAAATTAAATGCTTGAGGTATGTAACAATGTATTGATCAAATGGAAACGTCATTCCCAACCACACCACTATTCAATGGCCAGACTTCAAGCAGGGTTGTTAAGAAACATCAGTAAAGCTGAACCACCAAACTGCCAGGTACTGCAGGAACCTATACTGACACAATCTATACACTGAGTTTCCTTGCCATGCATTTTCCTTTTCCTCTCTCTTTTTTCTTCATGCACCAAGACTGGCTAGTCACTGACCACAGAAGACAAGAGTGAAAAACTACTATGAAGTTTGTACTAACAGAGAGTAGGGACATCTCTGGTCCTTCATGAACCAAAACCATTTCTTAAGTTTTCTTAGGCACAATCCTTCTTCTTCCCCAGCACACAAATACATATAACCAGGCTTCTGTTAAACTAAAAATTGCAATTAACAATGGTAAAATTGCATTTCATTGCTACCAGAAACCTCCCTCCCGTAGCAACAGAACTACTATTTGAAACCATTCACTTGGCCAAAAGTTGGCACAGAAAGCAGTCGTCCCTAAAAATTTCATGAACCAGGTTCTAGTCTCAAGCGGGAAGAGGCATCAGTGTGAAGTTTAAAGAGAACAAAACAGAAGTGAGGGGGAAGGGAGAAGGTTGTTTTAACCTTTGTGTTAGGCAACACAGGGCAATTTACACCATCTCAAGACACAAGATGACAAAGGACCACAGGAAAAGCCAGCATGTGAATTTGCCATCACTTCACAAGTGCATACACACATTATTTAAGGTAAGTTGAATCACTTACTGCAAGGTATTACAAGCCGAAAGGGTGAACACAAACGTTTAGGAGAGAAAGACTGCAGTTTTAAACCCTCAGATCACCTAGGTAACTTGTTCATCTGACTGAGAAAAATCAGTTACTAGGCATTTGCAGGCAGGAGTTCAAGGTAAGCTTGAAAAAAAACACAACCAAACAAAATCTAGTGCTTACCTGAATCTGGTAACTGATAAAACAAATAAATACCTCATCCTCATCAAGATTTTACAATGTTATCTAGTACTAAGTACACAATTTGCTCCTCCACTAAAATTAAGCAATGTTCTTTGTACTACTTTAGAGACATTTAGCTTCTACTCTGATGAGTCCATTTGTGGTCTCAATGAAATAAGTGTTTGCATTTAAAGGTCATTAGTAATTTGCAGAAACAATATAACAGTGTGAGAGGAAAGAAAATTACTATTTCTGCATTATCTAAACTCTATCATCATGGCTAAAACTGCAAGCTTGGGATAACTGGCTTCAAAAAAAAAGACAAGAACTTGAGAGTCTCCTCATGGCTGTTATTGTGCTGTCCAGAAAAAAAGCCTTTGCAGAACGTCCTGCTGAAATGGTTGTGAAGTCAGCTTCCACAATGTCAAGGACTGTAATGGCAGCTTGCAGGCAGGCAATTCCAAACAGCAGCAACAGCTGAACTTTTATTCACCATCACACTGGCGAAAAAAGTATCTGCCTGATCTCATTCTGGGATTGTGAAGGTGGGATATCCTGAGCATATACATCTAATAGCAGACTAGTCTTTGAGCTGGGCTCTATTTATTACTCAAATGTTATTTTATTATGAATAACTTCCTCATTTTGAACAACTACTAAAATAGGAAGATCAATTAAGATATGAGTTAAAACCAATACCCACTGCAGCAGACAAAAATAATACTAGATTTCTGCGCTCCGACATAATATTCTAGGACTTCTCTTAAAAGAGCTTCCCTAGCATCTATGAATGAATGATCCTCATCTTCTACTGGGAAGCAAACTTTGCAGGCAATGAAGAAATTGAATCCCTTCTCAAATTACACTGATTTTGCTTACATTCTCCCTGGGTTAGTGTTACCTCTTCATATAACTCTTAAATTCCTATTTGTCAAACTTGTCCCTAAGTTGAAAAGGGGACTGCTCATTGTGAAGAACATGCACTGTGTATTTTGTATACTCATCAGACAAATCACCAATGCCAACAGGAATGCAGCTTAAGGGTTGGTTTGGGGTTTTTTGTTTTAATTAAAATTTCTACACGTTCATTTCAGCATTCGAACTAATTTAAGTACAGGAATACCGATAAAACAATTAAAAATCAACCAACCAACCAAACAAGCCAAAACCAACCAACCAAACCCTGAAAACCATAATTTATTCCTCATCTGAAATACTTGTCAAGTTTTATGTATTTGAGAGAAGTGAGAGAGGTACAGCCTTACAAATCCTAAAGTGTACCTTCATGGATGTCAAACGGCCCCTGTGCTGGAGCTTCGTGCTGCAACAAAAATGAACAACTCATCTGTGACGATTTTATCGTATTGAAAACAAGTTACTGAAACTTAGAGGGCACATTTGTGACCTTCGGAGGCCACATGAGATCTCCATAATGAATCAAGTAAGGTAACACTGTGACAAAGTCATTCAATTTTCTAAATAGTGTGCTAAGTGCAGAGCTTAATTACCAGTACTTTCCATATTCACAAATTACGTAATCAGTCTGGCTGAGGAGAATTTGAAGCCGGGACTGTCTGAACATATGTCTGAGAGCAATGAAGGAGAGAAACGCTTGATGCAAAGCATCTCTCCTCATCCCTTTCTTAATCAAAACACTGACTACAAATCCCACCTTCAAATAGCTCCAAATCCAAGACCTATTTATTTGGTCTGTTAACACAGACATCAAACATCTTAACCGTGTCTCATCTAATCTGTCCCACCACGAGGAGGGTACTCCACCCTAGGCTTATGTAAACTGTCCAATAATAAATACTGCAGCTGAAGTAATTATTCCCTGAAGGCATCCTCTGACTTTCTCACCTCCACTGTTATTCCAATCCCTTCGTTTTTAACTAGTATATTCCGAGACACAAAGGGAAAGCCCATCAGTTGCAAATACCCCTGAACTTTGGCAATGGCCCTTCACCTGTGCCTCCAACTATCACCATGGTGCTAAAAGGGCAAGAGAGAAAAACAGTTGTTTTAGGTTTTATAGCCACTTAGCACTTCACCTACTGTGATGTGCGTATACATTGGGAATGTACCTGGTAGCAAAACTCTTTTTCCCAGAACATGTTCACACCTGATATTCAGAAACTTGTTCAAGGCTACAAGCTGCATCACATAAACCTTCAATAAAAGATTCACAGTAAGTAGCTGGTAACTAGGGAGAAGAAGACATTTAAGACATGAGATCGGTTCTACACACTCCCTTGTACCAATGTACATGTTCAAAGAGTAAAGACTGGGCTTATAATCAGGCTTTGGGAAATGAAAGTATCTACAAAAACTCAGATGTTCTTACATGGAAGATAAAATTAGACCATTCTGTTTAGACAAAAATGTTCTCTACTCACTGACATGGCTGCTATTAAATAATCAGCCATCAGTCTTGATGTGGATGTAGCAGCTACAGAGACAAGCCTTTCCATACCATCTGATTTGAGCTTGACAGTAGAAGATGAGATGAACAGGGCAGTTAAAGGGCACTAATTTTGCCAATACCTCACCACTTCGACTGCATAGATGAAGGAGATTTTCCATATTATACAGAAATTACAACATATTTTGATATTACCTTGGTATCCCTCATGGGAAAAACACAGTTCTGGTTTTCAGGCATGCTTATCAACAAACTCTGTATATCCCAAGTTTAGTGGCCTTTGAGTTATAGTCTAGTACTTCTTATTCCAGAACTGCTATTACTTTCTCCTTAAAAAAAAAAAAAAAAAAAGGCAGAATCTGACATTACATTTGAAGTCAGACTGCCTAGCGTGGTAGGTTTTTCGACAAGACACCTTTACCTTTTGACTTCCCCTGTACGAGAGCAGAGGTCCAACCCGATTCTAGTGTACCGTAAATACAACCACGAAAGAAAGAGCCCAAAGGTTACTATTAACGCCTTCCTTCTTGCAGTAGGCATTGCTTACTGATTCTTGCGGACATGCAAGAGAGGACAGCGTGGAGGCAGCAGCACATAAGCGTACCCTTAGCATGGTGCCCTTGCACCCCACGGCAGCACGAAGGGCGCTGCCATCCTGCAGCCACGAAGGCTCAGCCGGCGTATGATCGCTCATCCCAGATGACACACTAAGCCACTCGAAAACACGTGCCACAAGGCCAACACTGACCACGGGGCAGGATGCTCTTCCTCCTAAGCACGTCTCGCACCCTTACACACGCAAGTTTTCTGCCTCCGTAGCATCCCCCCGGGCCCGGCAGGCGCGATGCTGCCGCAAGACCCCCGTGGGAGCCCGGCGGGAGGGGGCTGCCCTCCTGCCGCCAAGCGCCAGGCCGGGGCACGGCGATGTCTCCCCCCTCGCCGGGTCCGCTCGGGGCCGAGGGCCGGCGGGCAGGTGCACCTCGCCGGCCGAGGGGCTGCCGCAGCCCGGCACAGGTGAGGCTCGGGCAGCGCATCCACGGCAGGACCCGCAGCCCGGCACGGGAACTGCCGCAGGAGCCGCTCCAGGAGCCGGGGAAGCCCCTTGGGCTCCCGTGGCGCTCGGGCACTGGCTCGGGCGGAGAACGGCCCTGCCCAGGTGCCCAGGGGCGGCCGTGACAGACCGCGCCCGGCCGGCGGGAGCCACCGCGCCGAACAAAAGGCCCGGCCGAGGCCCGGAAACGTCCCGGGGCCGCGGGCCGAGCGGCGCCGCCAGAGCGGGGGGCGAACCCGGCCCCGCACGGCCCG